>JAVJIF010001433.1:0-105825 GCA_038442645.1 Agave tequilana | reverse complement strand
AATATTCCGGTCGGCGAACTCGTTCGATGTTCATCTACAAGGGAATATATTATGGTCCTCGTCGTCTACAAGGGAATATATTATGTCCCTGACGAGGACTTAACCCTCCCAAGGTCTCTTCAGATCCCTGCACCAGTCATGCCTGCTGACAGGGATGGTCAGGGTAAGTATGGCGGCGAGGAGGTTACAGTGGATACAGTGGCAGATTGGATCCTCTTCCTCTCCCACTCCAGAAGTGACATCGAGGACACTCCATGTTTGTTGGATGGCCTTCTGGCGAGAGAGATGCTCATGAATGAAGGGTTGCAGGGCTTTCTGCTGCCACAGACCTCAAGAACACTATTGCTCTTAGCTTAGTCAGCTAGGGCTCTTCCGATGTTTATGTCATGCACCATAGTGCAACCGGCTCCAATTGTCGCCACAGTTTTGCACTTCTTCAGACATCGTGCACTTGGAATTAGCTGCGGCTTCAAGGAGTGAGTACGGCCTCTGAGAGAGAGAGAGAGAGGGACTTCTTTGTACATCCTTAATTGTAACTCAATCATTATTGTATAAGAGAGCGTTTTGTATCACTTTCGTATTGCCTGGATATAAAAAAAGTGACACTTTTCTTTTTGCCTCTTTCATTGTCTTGAACTTTTTGTCTTCAGTTAGACTCATAGAAGCAAAGAATCTTTGACTTTGTCAAAATTATGATGATAATCTTAATAAGTCAAACTTTGTAGGGAAAGATCCTATTTCGGGAACTCTCACAATACTGTCAGAGGTGTAATATTAACTTGACAGAGATGAAATAATTTTTGGTGGACCTGCCACTTTATAAGAGAAAGTGACAAGTAGAATTGGTACCCCCGGGAGGTGAACTTTTATCAAGTGTTTGGGATTAACTTGATTGAGCTCAGCTGGGGATTTGATGGAAACACTGTTGATGGTGTAGTATTAACCTAACAATATTTTTAGATAGACTTGTTATTCGTTGAAGAGAATAACAAGTGAGACTAGACTCGTGGGAAATCTAGGAAAGTTTGTTACCGTTAGAGGTGTGATATTAACTTAACGGGTTGAAAGTGGTCTTGTCAGAAGTGTAATGTTACTTGACAAGGATGTGAGTCAGAGGTGTGATATTAACTTAACTCAGAAGTGTCACTGTCATAGGTGTAATGTTTAACTTGACAGTGAGGGTAATGCTAGAGGTGTAATGTTGAACTTGGCATTGGTCTCTCGGCTTGTATAAGGAAGTCTGAGGGAAAGTCATGGCCATAGGTGTATTGTTTAACTTAGCAATGGCTTGATGCTAGAGGTGTAATGTTAACTTAGCATCATCCATTTCAGCTTCGATATGGAAGTCTGAAGAAAAGTGACTGTCAGAGGTGTAATATTAAACCTGACAGAAACCTGATTACTGTTTAGAGGTGTAGTGTTAAACTTTAACAGTAATTTATCAGAGGTGTAGTATTAACTTGACAAAGATTGACTCATGATAAGAGCAATTTGAGGACCTGTCATTCTATAAGTGAAAATTTGAAGTGCCAGAGGTATAGTGTTAACTTGGCAAATTTGAAAGTTTGATACTCCGTGTAGAGTTGACAAACAAAATTTGTACTCGACAAGAATATTGAAAAGTTTCCATTACCAGAGGTATAGTGTTAACTTAGTAATGGTTGTATTTTGTAGACCTACCCTTCTGTGGATGAGAATTGGTAAGGAATTTTGGAGGAAAAAGTGGAGCCAAGTCCACTTAGGATTTTTAGCAAACCCTCAGCTATCAATAGATTTGAGGTGCCTTTACAACTACCGTTTGAGTTGGGCTAGCCATGCTATTCCCCTCAGCATGATGAGTTGTCGAAGACTTATGTTGGGCTTAGAAGCCAACATTTTCCTCTATCCTTAGCCGTCGGGGGCGTCGGATGTTATAATGAAGAAATTCTTCTTACTTTGATCAGAGGTGTACTTTTAACTTGATCAGCGGAAGAATACCATCTAAGGATAGTATTTCTTCAGGAACCTGCCATTGATCGGCATCATGAGTGTATCGCCTTTTGAGATTATGAGGCGATATGACCCATTTGAGTAGACTGACTCTACTACAATGGTCCTTCCCATTTGGGTTAGAATTTTCCTTTTGTCTTGTGCGTCATTACCATGGGTCTTCTGACGGCTAAGACAAGATCGCCTTTCTTGAAAGTTCGCATTTTAACTTTCTTGTTGAAGGCTCTGGTAATACAGCTTGTAGAGCTCGATTTGTTGTTGGGCCTGCAGAACGTTATCATCCAAGGCCTCCAGTTCCTGGAGTCGCTGTCGATGCTTCTCCTCTGTTGTCATTTCCGCTGTCAAGGCGACGCGTAGAGATGGAATTTGGATTTCCAGTGGGAGCACGGCTTCACACCCGTATACAAAGAAAATGGCGTAGCTTTAGTTGGGGTTCGCACAGTTGTGCGATAGGCCCATAAGCATTCACCCAACTTGTCGTCCCAGTCTCGTTGACTTTTTGAGACGAACTTCTTGAGAAGCTTGCCAATAGTCTTATTGAAAGCTTCTGCGAGGCCATTAGCGGCAGGATAGTATGCCGTTGAGGACACACTCTGGATTCTGAACTTAGCGCAGAATCTGTGGAAAGCCTGGCTGATGAACTGAGGTCCATTGTCATGGACAATTCGTCGAGGTACACCGAAACGGTAAATAACGTGATGTTTCACGAACTTGATCACGTTAGACGATTTTACCTCCTTCAAAGGATGGCTTCGGCCCATTTAGAGAAGTAATCGGTTATTGCCAAAATAAAACCGATGTCCTTTTGATGATGGTGGGCTGATAGGGCCAACCACATCCATCCCCCACATTTCAAATGGCCAGGTAGAGGTCGTAGAGTGGAGGTAGCCTGGTGCTTGATGGATGAAATCGCCATGCACTTGGCAAGCGTGACATCTTTTAGCATAAGTGACGGCATCGCAATCATCTTGGGCCAGTAGTACCCAATCTTTGGAGTCGATGTGCCAGTTTTGGGCCAGGTTGATGGGCTCCACACATACCGTCGTGGGCTTCTCTCAATACCTCTTGGGCTTCTTTTGGTGAGAGGCACCGGAGCAAGATCCTGTCATGCGATCGACGATACAATGTTCGCGTAATCGCATTATAATAGAATTTGGGGCTTTCTTTCGAATGGCAGCAGCCTCTTTGGTGTCTTCAGGCAGAATGTCGTATAAGACGAAATCAATGTAGGGGAATCGCCAGTCTTTAAGCTCTGGACCGGTTGACAATTCCAGTGCTTCTTTGCCTTGACAATCTCCCTTTGACTCCTGATAGCCCTCGAGAGCATTTCTCGGCAATACAGGTCGTGGCTGTAGACGAATATCTTCTCCATTGCTCCAGCTGGAAGAGCTAAGGAGGCCGCGAGGGATGCGAGTGCATCCGCGTGCGCATTTTGCCTGCGCAGTACATGGTCGATGTAGAAGCTTGTAAACCCCTCGGCCATGCGGATAGTTGCGTTGTGGTAGGGTACTAGGTCCTCATGTCTGACTTCGTACTCCCCGCGAACTTGGCTGACGATGAGTTTAGAGTCGCCGTATGCCTCGAGATTTTAACACCAATCTCATCGGCGAATTGCATCCCAATCAAAAGAGCGTTGTACTCAGCCACATTGTTGGAACAAGGCTCAGTTAATGAGACAGCTCGGGGAATCATATAATTTTGTGGGGATACGAGTACTACTCCTACCCCCGCTACTACGTGTCCCTTTGGGCTTGTTCTTGATGCACCGTCGAAGAAAAGTTGCCATACTTGACTTTCGAACGATGTCTGAGTCAGGCAGACTTCAGCAACTTCATCTGGGAGATCCTCGTAGACTTTGCTGCCCTCGGATCTGGGTGCTCAGCTAGGAAATCTGCCACTGCTTGTCCCTTAATGGCCTTTTGTGGTAAAAAGTGCATCTCATATTGGGAGAGCAATATGGCCCATTTTGCCAGCCGGCCGTTTAATGATGAAGGCTTAGTCATAGTAACCTCAGGGGTTGACTTTTGATATGACGTTTATAGTTTGGCCTACCAGATAGTGTCGCATTTCTGAAATAGCGAACACTAATGCCAAACATTCCTTCTCGATCGGGTTATACCGAGGTTTCAGCTCCGATCATTGTTCTACTCAGATAGTAGATTGCTTGCTCACGTCCGTGATCATCATTCTGAGCTAATAGAGCTCCAAAGATGATCCATTGCCCTGACGTACACCAGGAAAGGCTTTCCGGATACCGGAGCTGCAAGTACTGGTGGTTGGGTGAGGTATTGCTTGAGTTCCTCGAACGCTTGTTGGCAAACGTCATCCCAAATGAATGAGACACCCTTCTTCATTACTTAGCGAAGGGTTGGCATCTTCCGGAGAGGTTTGAGATAAACCTACGGATGTACGCCAATCGTCCCTGCAATCCCCTGAGTTCTTTGAGATTTCTCGGGGGTTGCATCTCCTGGATAGCGCGAACCTTTTCCGGGTCCAAGTGAATTCCGGTGGATGTTACAACAAATCCTAAGAATTTGCCACTGGCCACCCCCAGGAAGGACTTTGTGGGATTCATCTTCAATTGACGAGCCCGCATAATGTCGAAGATGGGAGGCATCCATGTGCCTACAGCCTGGACGCAGGCTTCAGGGACGCGGTTCTCGCGCCGCAGCTGTTCAGCGCGCGTCTGGCGTCTCTGTTGAGACAAGATGCGCCTGTCGCGTTGCTGCTTGGTGTGTCGGGGCAGAGACACTTGGGAGAGAGTGGGCTGCTGGGCCCCACGTCTATAGGCGCGTGCCTCTTGTGCTTGACAAGGCGCAGAGGCTTCACCTTGGCGCTTGGTGAGTTGGTCCTCAGAGGACCTAACTGAAGGAATCTCGCGTTTGGGCCGCCAAACGCGGACTTCGCGGGGCGCGAGCAAGGCGCCAGTTTGTATGCTGCGTCCAACCTCAGTCAGACAACCAGAGGTTCCAACTTGCAGCTGACGCGCACGTCTCCTCTGTCGACGCTCAGCGTTCCGGTTACGTCGCGGAGGGGAGAGAGACCAACAACATCCTGATGCTGAACATCAGAGATTTTAACCACGCGGGTCTCCTGAGAGACGCTGACGCGGGTGTTCTGTGCCACGCGGTTGGTCGCAAAGGCAGTTGTGCCTGGGGCCACGCGGGCCTTCTGAGAGGCGTTGGCGCGTGCACCTTTCTTGGCACAGTTGGCAGCAGGGGCGCCCGAGAGAGCCACAGATCGGGCTTCGGGGCCATTCCCTGTCGAGACCCGGCGGCAGACGCGGGTCTTTGGGCTCTTGGAGCCGAAAGAGAGAAACTCTTCGTACTTCGCCTGGTCGAACTCGACAATGAGCGATTCGACCATCTTCCCCTTATGGAGGACGTCATCCTGCGCCACGATTTGCTCATCAGTGACAAATGTAGTCCCCAGCGGAGTCGCCATCTCTTGTACGCGCCGGAAAAAAGGAAGAAAGAGGTGCTGTAAAATTTCCTTGAATCAGATGAAAAATTACAACAAAACTGTTTCCCTTCCAGTTACAAGGGAGGGAGGATGTTGAGTCTTGAATCTTCCCTTTGTTTAATGCTGGGTTCTTCGTGTGGCGGTGGAGAGTGAATCTCGTTCTCCGTTGACCGGATGACCGTCGGGATCGTCAGGGAATCTTCTCTTTGGCTGGTAGAGGGAGTAGCACAGCTCTGTCTACCAAAACTCTCAAAGAGAAGGTAGGCAAAAAGCAGCTTGTACGCAGCAAGCTTGACGAAGAGTTGAGCTCTCTCCTGTCTCGGTCTGTCTCTCTCTGTGATCTTCTGATCTCTTGATGCCTGATGCCTTTCTAATCGCCCTTTTTTCTTATTACCTCGACCTCATAGCAAACGAGCTATTTATAGAGGTCCTAGGGGTGAACGTGCCCCCTAAAAATGCTCCACGATGAGGGGCCAACTTCCCCACTTCCCCGCTATGTGGGCGGTGACTGGCCCAATAACCAGGGCGGTTATAACCGAGGCGCGGTCTGGACCCTCGCGTCTTGATACTGAGACGCGGGTGTCGAGCCACGCGCCTTGATGCTGAGACGCGGGTGTCGAGCCCACGCGCCTTGATGCTGAGACGCGGGTGTCGAGCCTACGCGCCTTGAGGTTGAGACGCGGGTGTCGAGCCCACGCGCCTTGAGTCTGAAACTCTGCCTTTTAATAGCTTGTCTTTTAGTGATTTTTAGACAGCCTACAGCTACGGTCGACCAGCCCGGTAGACCGGCATCAACAACAGTCCAGCCTAATATAGGACTTAAAAACTTGGGTTTATATCTTTAATAAAATCCCATAAAATCTTTAAAATCTACAAAAAAAAGTTCAGTATTATACTTTGATATACGAACATGTTTGAGTAAAAATCAAAACATGTTACAAACAATTTGAACTATTTTTGTAACTTAGAAATTTTGGCTTAAAACAAAAATCGTATTTTTCCAGATAGATTTTTTCAAACTTCTCCAAATACAAAAAAAAGATATTTTAAACTCTTTTAAGGCTAGTGTGTATGGATATGATCCACTACACATGTATGATGAAATATCTATGTTTTTGACAATAAGCACTAAAATAGTTTTGGTTAAAACACATGTATATATGAAACTCTAAAAACCAAAATGGTATTTTTTTCAAAATGAAAACTCTTTTATAAAACTCATCTAAATCTTGTGTGTGAGTCTATATGATACTTGAGCAATCCGCCAACTATTCTATCCTTTATATTTTATCTAAAAACAAATCATAACTAAATAACCGAAGCCTTCTTGTAGAACGCCGTATTCAAGTTGACTCGATCCAAACGCGATCCACCGAGCTTGACTCCAACCGAGTGCTAGATGTGAACTATGACGCTCGAGCTCCTGAATCACCATGTGAAAGCTCCAAAACATCTTTGTTGAAGCTAATCACCTACTAATATCTTGATCAAATATCTGAAACTTAATATCACAAGATTATTAGTAAACTATAACTACATGAGTTAATCATTATCAAAACTAGAGTGGAAGGCCTCTGGGCCAACAATCTCCCCCTTTTTGATGATGACAAACTCATAGAGTTATATATGCATGGATTAAAGTTAAGCTTCATAGAAACTCCCCTTAACTTATGCATAGTAATAACAAGTAGATATGCAATAAATGCTCAACAATGTTCTTGATATCAATTGACATAGAGTGACATGTATGCACTAGATATCAATAGAAAAACAATAAACAAAATAAATATGCATATAAAACGTGCTCTGATATTAATTGAAATAATGCTCTAATACTAATAATAATACTGATACTAATTAAACATTTGAATCAATTTAAATATCAAAATATGCATATAAAACATCAATATTTCTCCCCTTTTTGTCAATCATCAACAAAGGGGTGCTAACATAAAGGCTATAAAAATATTTTTCTCGTTTTTATGCATAAATCAAAATAATAAAATATATAAATAGAGAAGATGTTAAGCTTCTCTTGCATATAATCAATACAAATCAAAACATTATGATACCAATTGAAAAAAAATATTCAATTTTGTGCAAAGGTATACATAGAAACATCATGATACAAAATGATGATACCAATTGAAAATAAACTAAACATTTTGAAGATACCAAAAAAATTTTATACCAAATAGAAAGAAATAAAATATAGGTAATCTTGATTGTAAAATATGTACCACTTGAAAATATTTTAAAATTTTGATACCAATTTGAAAAAACATACACCAATCCTTTTAGCAATATTCTTGATACTAATTGAAAATGAAACATATATCCAGTTGAAATTATTATTTATTATCAATCGAAAAGATTTTTCATTAGAGCATAGGATATCAATGAAACAAAAGAAATCACTATCATTTTTCAACATAAAGAGTTGGAGTAAGATACCAATAGTAAACAAAACCAATTGAAAGGTAAAATATGAATTTTCTCCCCCTTTATGAAATACCAAACAAAATGATGCATAAGCTTGTATAAGATACCAATTGAAAATAACCAATTGAAATATAATTGTCATTTAAGGAATCAAGCTTAGTATAACCAAATTTGTGCTCAAAGATATAGAGATATAGTAAGCACAAATAAAACACATATATATGTATGAAAAATTGAATACCTATCGAAATTGATACTATATGAAGTGTAAGCATACATATAAAAAAACAATATAAGTATACAAAATGAATGTCAATAGTGATACCAATTGAAAAGATACAACGATACCAATTGAAACTATAATGAGAATCAAGTGTATACTCATACTCCCTACCACCCATTTCATGCACATATTTTAAATAGATTTTTAATATGAGCAAACAAGGCATGGTCACCTAACCAACCGCCCTTAGATGGGCAGGGATTTTCAAAAATAAATTTGAAAATAATATAACACGTTTAAAAACTCTACCATATGAAGAATACCGCAACTAGTTTAATGATAAACTTGTAAACTAGTACGAAATCCTTCAAGAAAGAAATAAAGCAAAATTATATTTCACAAAAAACATGTAAGTCACACGATCATCAAAACTCAAAATCTATAAGACACATATCATACTCATGAAAACAAAATCATGAGAAAACATTAAGTAACGTGAGTGTATAAGAGTTATGTGAAACACATCATCATGAAAATAGGCAATCAAGCTCAATGTGAAATTTCTTAAAACATGAAATCATCAAAACTAGAAATCCTTCAAGGTATATGTATGTTTTGTACAAACTAGAGTATACACACATATCCAAATATGAACGAGTCCACAAAAGTATATGTATGAAGGCAAGTGGCTCAAGGTGTATAACTAATAGTTTGACAAAATAGACATATACATGAAGTATAACATAAACATAAAAACATGCACAAAAATAGAGAATACAAGTTAAAATGCATGAATCATCAAAATTAGGCTATATTAGTACATCTAATAAGTACAAGTAAGCAATCAAGTACAAACATATAATAATTTATTTGTGGCTCACTAGTTGTACAAGTATATACCTAAGTTTTAATGAAAACTAACATCTAAACATGTAGTCAAAACATGAAGCATAGAAATCAAAACAAAACTTATATGATCATTATGGTAAATGCACATGTGTTAGAAACTAGGACATACACACTAGTTAAACTAAGTGAGAACACTAAATATAAATTCATATAAACATGGGTGATCTCAAATACTAATCATGTATGTCATAGGACTAATAAACATGGCATATGGCATAATGAGCATTAAAACATGACATGCTAAAAATCACAATATGAAAAGCATGTAAACATAAATGGGAGTTAGAGATCGTTATCAAAACCAATAGGGCACATCTCCATATCTCCAAACCATGGTGGTCCTTCCACCAAACTCCCCTTGAAAGTGATGCAACCAAATTGTCCTCTTTAAGCTCGGAACGCATCCACCTCAAGGCACCATCACTCTCACGTCAAGTGAGAACCCACACCTACATCAAATAAAATAGGAGTGGTCTTTGGTACCCATACTCTTTTGGGTCCATGGGGGTTAGCTCCTTTCCTAACCCGAAAAAATTTATTTGCTAAATTTGAATCATGTATCTTATCAAAATAAAAATTTAGCAAGGTGGCTCTTACGTTCACAATGTGCACAAGTGTACACATGAGCATACGTAGTGTGATGAGTGTGAACATGAGGAGCATGTGTGGTATGTGTGCATGCATAGGAGGAACTTGTTTCTTTCGAAACATAGATTTCAAACGTGTATGGTTCAAAGCATATTGGCTCAAAGTGGAGCCCAACATTACACTTTTCTTCAAAACATTTATATTATTTTTAATACTAGAAGATAAAGTGGAGCATGCAATAGGTGAGCTAGATGATGAAGCTACACTAGCATGGCAAACATGTGTGTCATATCAATTTTCAAAGATTTATTTTTATTTAAGCAAACTTCTAAATCTTTTGAAATCAAATCAATTTTATTTTTCAAAGAATTATTTTCTTTTACAACAAAATCAAGTTTGAAGTTAAATCCTCATTTTTCTTCAAAACATTTTCACAATCATTTTTGTTTTTTTCAAAATTTTATTTTCATTTAGGGCATGGTTAAGTTGTGATTTAAGTGAGTCACGTTCACTTGAAATCTCATCCCTCTCTTGCAAAACAACATCAAGCTTAGAAGACAAGTTTTTGTTTTTCTTCTTTTAAAGCAAAACTTTTCTTTTCAAAAGATTATTTTTCTAATAATTTTTCACAAACAATAGATAGTTCTTCATTCAAAGCATTGGCATCAATATAATCATTACTAGAAGAACTAGCATCATCATTATCTAATTGAGTTTCCGAGTTTACCTCAAGGAGTCATTCCCTTGGACCATGTAGCAATGTTGCTCGGATTCTCCACTAGAATCATCCTCTATAATATTCGTCGTTTGAAGCTTGGAGGAGGTCAACGTGTTTCACACTGCAAAGGCGGAATCACAGTTAGAAACCATCATAAGATATTCTTTATTAAGCGTGCTTCTAAGTGCCTCAAGGGCTTGTGCATTGGCCCCTATATGCTTGCTATTACCAAGATAGGATTTCTTGTAGCAGTAAGGAAAACATGCAAACCTATGGTCTTGAGATACATACTCATCTTAATCTTCCATACGTCGATATTTGAAACATCAAACATATGAGGGGTCAAGCAATCCATGAGTGTGTGTAAACAATATAAGTGTGCAAATGCAAATGATAGATTAGCAAATCAAGATCACACTCTTAGGTGGTTAAACCTAATATCAGGAGCGTAAGCTTTGGTACCAATTGAAATACACCTAGAGAGGGGGTGAATAGGTGTAAGGCTAATCTAATGATCAATAATGCGGAATTAAAAATTTAATGCAACACACTTAGTGTAACCAACGAGTGTAGCCGAATTCCCGGTGAAGGGCTCTGGACTATCTCCTCTGAATTCCTCTAAATAAGAGTTGAGGTGCTATATGAGCTCTCTTGGTTAAACACAAGTATGGGTACACAATCAACACATGCATATATATGATATGATGCAATGCACAATGTGAGAGAGAGAGTTAGAGAAAGTGATCAAACGCAAACACCGAGATATATTTCGAGGTTCGAGCACACAGCTCTACGTCCTCGCGCTTCACACAGAAGGATTTTCACTAACTCGTCCACACAGGACTTCCCACACAGGAAACCTCCACTGAGGATTTGAGCAAATACAATTAGGAGTACACAACTCCTCTCTCCAACAAATACAATCTCTACACTTAAAGGAAAGGCACAATTCAAATCACCTCTACACTTAGAGGGATAGGCACTTAGTCAACAAATATCACCTCACACTAGAGGGATAGGGCTCAAAGCCACACAAACACAATCACCTCACACTTGAGGGATTCCAACACAATCTCCACCTCTCACTAGAGGGAGCCAAATACCACTTCCACAATCACTTCACACTTGAGGGATATCAACTCAATCACCTCTCACTAGAGGGATATAACAAAGATGGAGGTTTACAACTTGGTGGTCTATCTCAACCACAAACCAAATCTTTTCCCACAAAAAAGATCCTAATAGATAGGATAGATAGATAAGCTCAATGTGAGAATAAAGAGTTTGGAAATCAAAATCACAAAGAAAAACTCTTGGGAAAATTTCTAGAGAGATATAAAAATGAAGATCAAAACCAATCCAAAGACTTTCTTTTTCTTTGAATTTTTTCAACCCTTTTTAAAACAAATAAAGATCAAATCTTTAAGCTTAAAACTCTTTTGAAAACTTGTATTAAAACACGTGAGAAGATGAAATTTTACTCTTGAAATTCTTATTCAAAACAACCAAGAAATGGGGTATTTATACCCTCATTTCAAATCTGCCCGTTTGCAGCAGAAAAAGGGCCAATTTGCCCTTCTGGTCGACCGGCCGGTCGACCGTCCAACGGTAAAATTTTGACCGTTGCGCCTGCCGGTCCACCGCCCGGTCAACCGGGACTGGATCCAGAGAGCAACAGCTCTCTGGCCGGTCGACCGCCCGGTTGACCGAGCTGATACAGAGAGCAGAGCTCTCTGCCGTCGACCGGTCGATCGACCGGGGCCATTTCCAGAGAGCAGAGGCTCTCTGGCGGTCGACCGTCCGGTCGACCGGCCCAACAGCCTGGCTGCGTGCACGTTCTGTGCACGTCGGTCGACCGGCTCAGTCGACCGCCCACTGCTACGGTCGACCGGCCCCGATCGACCGGCAGTCAGCCAGTGCAGCCTAATATAGGACTTAAAAACTTGGGTTTATATCTTTAATAAAATCCCATAAAATCTTTAAAAATATACAAAAATAAGTTCAGTATTATACTTTGATATACAAACATGTTTGAGTAAAAATCAAAACATGTTACAAACAATTTGAACTATTTTTGTAACTTAGAAATTTTGGCTTAAAATAAAAACCGTATTTTTCCAAATAGATTTTTTCAAACTTCTCCAAATACAAAAATAAGATACTTTAAGCTCTTTAAAGCTTAGTGTGTGTGGATATGATCCACTACACATGTATGATGAAATATCTATGCTTTTGATAATAAGCAATAAAATGGTTTTGGTTAAAAACACATGTATATATGAAACTCCAAAAACCAAAATGGTATTTTTCTAAAATGACAACTCTTTTATAAAAACTCATCTAAATCTTGTGTGTGAATGTGTATGATACTTGAGCAATTCACCAACTATTCGATCCTTTACATTTTATCTAAAATAAAATCTTAACTAAACAAATCGAAGCCTTCTTGTAGAACGCCGTCTTCAAGTTGACTCGATCCAAACGCGATCCACCAAGCTTGACTCCAACCGAGTGCTAGATGTGAACTATTGTAACGCCCCAATCCCGCGAATACGGAGACGTTACTGCGACGTATATACGCAGGTCAGAAATACCCTCACGTATATACGCTAAGCATCAGTACAGGCAAGAATCAGAGTACGAAAGGATGTGGTGCATTATACATTCCAACATATGAGTACAATTACAAAGTTATCACCAAATATGACACAATATTACAAGATATTACATCACCGATAGGCGCAAGTGCGAGAATTCAAAGAGATGTACAGTATGAACAGTACAAAAGGGTGCTCACGAGATAGCAGGAGATGCCGCGAGCCAACCAGGAGGAGCAAGGATGGGACTGGAGCTACAACTGGTCTGTCCACTCCGCAGAAGTGAGCTTAGTCCTCAGCAAGAAGATCCTCTTTCAGTCCAAACTTCGAGACCTGGACATGAGAATCCAGAGGAGTCAGAACTCTCCGGCGAGTGGTGATGCGAAAGCCAGATGGCGTGCTGAGATAAGCACAAGTGCATCGATAAAATCGAATCATAATTATGCATTGAAAACCGTGTTGTGAGCATAAGCATGCAAAAGCAAGTAGATACATAACAAGTGATATCAAGAAGGGAATACTCATGGTATGATGAGATAAGGAAAGTAACGAGACGAGAAGTAAAGTAGATAGGGAAACACCAGATATCTCCTAAACTAACATAAAATCGACAAAACGAATAAAACCGAGTACGAGCAAATCCGATTGTACAGGTTTGGTCATGGCTCCATGAGATTAGTACCTCGAAAAAATAATCCAAATAAGGAAACCCTCATCTATATACCTTTACCTCATGTTACCGTAATCTGAGCGCGTACAACCGTGGTTACAAAACAACATAATAAATTATATATTATCATTTTATTATAATTGGGGCCGCCTAAGTTCCAGGCTTCAGTATGTGTCCCATTCCACATACTTCCACTTACAACTTATAGAGCAAGTTATTTGAAACTGATAAAGTTCGATGAATCATGTTTCGGATGGGCCTCGTACATGCCCAGGACAACAGTCCAGGAGTATCCGGTGCTGAGCCGGAACGTACCGCTAGGTACCGGGACTTATTTTACCGAACAGTAATAGAGTATCGCAGATCCCATAGAAATAGGCCTAGGGCGTGTGCATACATACCGGCAGGAATAAACAGGAGTAGGGGTGCCAGCACACCCCACGGAATCCCTGGTGGCCGCCAGGTGATCCCTCAAGTATGTGGCCACGCGACTCGATAAGACCACCATAAACATGATTAATCATGGCCCATCAGTTTCTCCCAAACCGGGTACAAGTTGTCTTATAATAATATAGTATGTAGTTAGCAATTCAAAGAATAAAGGATCAGACATGATCAGGAATTTAGCAGTACATGAATACTATAGATTCGGGTCACTGTATAAATAATACAGGATAATAAGCACATGATTCAAGTCATTGCATGTCATACAGAATAACACGGCAGGATTCCCGTGAATGTAATAATCTTAGGTCAAGTATTAATATGTCAGGAGGCAGATGGTAGGTCATGTTATAATGAGGAACAAGCGCTAAGTAGTAAATCATGTCAGGTGGTAACGCGTCAGTTGTCAGTATGATACAAACAGGTGTATGTCAACAGTTAATATAACAAGTATGTACATCACAATACCAAACGAGAATACCGATATAAATACATAATGTTATGCAAGTCAACCCGACGATGTGGGAAAGTCCAATGGGAAAGCGAGAACACTCGCCTAGAACTTCGGAAAACGCCGTGAGATCCAAGCTCTGGAATCCAGGAAATCAACGTATAAACGCGTTCAAATAGAAAGGAGAAGAGAATGGAGACGCGGGAAATAGCAGACGCGGAAAATAGCAGACGTGGGAAATAGCAGACGCGGAAAATAGCAGACGCGGGAAATGGCAGACGCGGAAAATAGCAGACGCGAAATGGCAGACGCGGAAAATGGCAGACGCGGGAAATGACAGACGCGGGAATGGCAGACGCGGGGAATGACAGACACGGGAAATGGCAGACGCGGGGAAATAGCAGACGCGGGGAAATGGCAGACGCGGGAAATGGCAGACGCGAAAATAGGAAGAGGGACGCAGTTTTGAAATTTTAAGGAAAGGAAGAAAAAGAAGGAAAGAAAAGAGAAGGGAAGAAAGAATGAATGAAGGGAAGAAAAGAAGAAAGGAAAGAAAAGAAAAGAAAGAAGAATGGAAGGGGGGTGGTCGGTCAAGTTGCCGGCGACGGCCGGAGGTGGCCAGAGATGGTCGGAGATGGCCGGAAGTGGCCGGAGATGGTCGGAGACGGTGGCTAAAGCCCCAAGTCCAACCAATGGTGGTGCAACTCTAGTTGAAATGGTGAAAATGGAGTTTTGGAAACGAGGCTTCGGAGAACGAAGCTATACCTCGTTAGAAAGAGTACTCCGAGGAGAGAAAGATGGCGTGGTTCGTGGTGGTTAAGGTGGTGTAGGTAGTGGTGGAAGGTGGTGAAGTTGGTGGTGGAAGTGGGTTTCCTTGGAGTTTCTTGGTGGAAATGAGGATGAAGAAGGTAGTGTAAAGGTGTTATTATTGTTGGAAATGGAGGAGAAGATGGAGGGGAGAATGTGGAGGAATGGGTGGAGGAGATGGTGGTAGAAATGGAGGGTGGCCAGCCAAAGAAGGAGGCAAGGTGACTAGCTTGGCTGCTGTTTTCGTTTGCTGGAAATGGAGAAGAAAGAAGAAAGAAAAATGAAGAGAGAGAAGAAATGGGGGTGGTTATATAAGGGGGGGAAATATTATTATAAGATTGCCATCCTTTCATCAAATGACACCTGCATCCCATATAAATGATTCTTGCGTCTGGCAAAGGACACCTGCTCTAGGCCAAAGAGCTAGACGCGGAGATAAAATCCGCGTCCAAGAAAAACGCGAATGTTGCGTTTAACAGAAAGGACAAAAGTCAGATTTGACCTGATTGGAATTGATTAGCAGAGCATTAAATGCGTATGGAGAGGATCTCTGCATTTAATGATGAATCCAGGTTGGTGAAAATCGTATCTAGAGAGGAGAGAGAAAATAGAGGAAAGAGGAAATAAAATATCTGGATTGAATTCCGGTATCTGGGAAAACACCGAAAACTCTGGAAAAGTCTAAAAAATAAAGTAGCTGAAAAGCTTCTCAAAAATTCTCAAAAATAATAAATATATATAGATTTTTGGTGAAATCGGTTTTCAAAAATTTGATCTCATTTTCAAAATAAAATCCTGAAGTCAACCGTTGACACCGGTCTACACCGGGTAGGCCGGATTTTGATAAATTCAGAAAATCCCAGAAAGTATTTAGATAGAAAATGTGATTTTAAGAAGTTGTAGGAAAGCCGTTTTTAGAATTTCAACTCCGTTTGTAAATTAAAATTCCGAGAATCGGTCAGTGGCACTAGTCCACACGTTTTTGAAGATTTCCAATTTAATTCTGAAAATTTCAGAAAATCATGAAAAATCTAAAATATTGGAAATGATGTTTGGAACTGAAATCGGTCAATCTGAATACCAGAAAGACTAAATCGAGCATAACCTGAGATCGGGTCCCCGGTTCAGACTAGGGCTGAATCCGAGTCCACGAATCCGGATCCAAGGTAAAACAATCATATAAATAATTCATAATACAAAATGAATACAGGAAGTAAATCAAAAAAATACGATCGAAAAAATACAATACGCGACTAAGTACGTATTCCGGGAGCGGGTGTTACATTCCACCCACCTTACAAAAATTGCGTCCTCGCAATTTCGATAAGGGGAAGATGAACACAGGAGAGACCAGGATTGACAATGAGAGAATGATAAAGTGGGATTTATGAAAGATTACCAACTCAAAATACAAAAGATCAGGTAACGTTATAGTGATATCCTCAAGATTCCTGTTCTGGATACTGGGTTTCATATTCTGCTGTTGCTTCGCCTAATGCCTCCGCTGTCGTGTTGTAGACTTGGCCTCTGCCATGATCTGCTCTAGTTCTTGCTCCTCTCTATGGCTGGTCATACTGTTGGGCGGGAATGGAGCTCTTCGGTCAACGGGTTCTGGGTTCCTCCTCAGTGGTGGAGCTGGAAGTGTCGGGGTGTTGCTAGTACTGGAAATGTTGATGGTGTTGGATAGGTCCTCTTGAATGGGCAACCACCGGTTGAGTGATTACCGGATCCACATACCAAACATAGTCCATTAGCCCTACGACAGTTGCGTTGGAGGTGTCCGGGCTTTTGGCAGTACCCGCATATCATCTGCTGAGGGGGAGGTCGGAATGGTCGCTGACTATCGGCCATTGGTGGTCCTTACTGCATCTTCTTCGTTCATCAACTGAAAGGGTCTCTTCACTGACTTGTTCTGCACCTGGTTCTCATTCTTCTTCTCCAGTCCTCGTTCTATTTCACGGGCAATGGAGAGAACTTGGGAGTATGTCTTCAGCTGTTAGGTATAAGATACATCTAGACATCCATCTTTAGCCCTTGCTGAAATCTGCTCGCCCGTTTTTCTTCGTCTGCCACCATATAGGGAGCAAATCTGCTGAGCCTCAAGAATTCGGCAGCATATTCATCAACTGACCGGTTTCGCTGTTGTAACCGGATAAATTGTTCTTCCATGTCCCTTTGAGCTGTTGCAGGGAAGAATCTCTCGTAGAAACCCTTTGAGAACTGGTCCCATGTGATGGGTTTCTCCAGTGTCGCTTCTTCTGCCAACCACCATGTTCGGGCCACATCCTTCAATTGTATCTTGGCCACTTCCACTTGGTTCTCATCAGGACTCAGACCGCCTTCAAAAGATCTATTGTGTCTACCAGCCACTGTTCTGTATCCAGGGGCTTCTCTGTGCCTGAAAAGATCGCCGGCTGTAATCTCCTGAAATCTGACACGTTGCCTGGCCTCTGTTCTCGGGGTGCAACTAACAGTCCTTGACGTAGAAGCTCTATCTGTTGTTGTTGACTCTCTGCATCATCCCTTGAAGTATCCTCATTATACCATCATTGTCTCTGTTGGATCCATCTTGAGAAGTACCAGCACCATTACGTGTTCCCCGTCTTTCCATATTTGAGTTGGTTGGAGTGGGTAACAAGAAGAAACTGGAAGGTAAAAGATTGAAGGTCTCAGGATTCAAGAAATGGACCAGAAGGAAGGGATAGATAACTCTGCACTTGTAGTTGGATTGTATAACCGGACTCTTGTATTCCAGTTGCAAATTTCTTTACCATTAATTTGCCGTCTGGACGTACTGAGGATGCGAGAGCCTAGGCTCTGATACCACCCTATAACGCCCCGATCCCGCGGATACGGAGACGTTACTGCGACGTATATAAGCAGGTCAGAAATACCCTCACGTATATACGCTAAGCATCAGTACAGGCAAGAATCAGAGTACAAAAGCATGTGGTGCATTATACATTCCAACATGTGAGTACAATTACAAAGTTATCACCAGATGTGATGCAATATTACAAGAATATTACATCACCGATAGGCGCAAGTGCGAGAATTCAAAGAGATGTACAAGTATGAACAGTACAAAAGGGTGCTCACGAGATAGCAGGAGATGCCGCGAGCCAACCAGGAGGAGCAAGGATGGGACTGGAGCTACAACTGGTCTGTCCACTCCGCAGAAGTGAGCTTAGTCCTCAGCAAGAAGATCCTCTTTCAGTCCAAACTTCGAGAGCTGGACATGAGAATCCAGAGGAGTCAGAACTCCCCGGCGAGTGGTGATGCGAAAGCCAGATGGCGTGCTGAGATAAGCACAAGTGCATCGATAAAATCGAATCATAATTATGCATTGAAACCGTGTTGTGAGCATAAGCATGCAAAAGCAAGTAGATACATAACAAGTGATATCAAGCAGGGAATACTCATGGTATGATAGAAAGGGAAAGTAATGAGACGAGAAGTAAAGTAGATAGGGAAACACCAGATATCTCCTAAACTAACATAAAACCGACAAAACCGAATAAAACCGAGTACGAGCAAATCCGATTGTACAGGTTTAGGTCACGGCTCCATGAGATTAGTACCTCGAAAGAATAATCCAAACAGGAACCCTCATCTATATACCTTTACCTCATGTTATCGTAATCTGAGCGCGTACAACCTGGTTACAAAACAACGTAATAAATTGTATATTAGCATTTTATTATAATTGGGGCCGTCTAAGTTCCAGACTTCAGTATGTGTCCCATTCCACATACTTCCACTTACAACTTATAGAGCAAGTTATTTAGAAACTGATAAAGTTCGATGAATCATGTTTCGGATGGGCCCCGTACATGCCCGGGACAACGGTCCAGGAGTATCCGGTGTTGAGCCGGAACGTACCGCTAGGTACCGGGACTTATTTACGCCCGAACATGAATAGAGTATCGCAGATCCCATAGAAATAGGCCTAGGGCGTGTGCATACCCGGCAGGAATAAACAGGAGTAAGGGTGCCAGCACACCCACGGAATCCCTGGTGGCCGCCAGGTGATCCCTCAAGTATGTGGCCACGCGCGACTCGATAAGACCACCATAAACATGATTAATCAGGGCCCATTAGTTTCCCCCAAATCGGGTACAAGTTGTCTTATAATAATATAGTATGTAGTTAGCAATTCACAAGAATAAAAGGATCAAGACATGATCAGAAATTTAGCAGTACATGAATACTATAGATTCGGGTCACTGTATATATAATACAGGATAATAAGCACATGATTCAAGTCATTGCATGTCATACAGAATAACACGGCAGGATTCACGTGAATGTAATAATCTTAGGTCAAGTATTAATATGTCAGGAGGCAGATGGTAGGTCATGTTATAATGAGGAACAAGCGCTAAGTAGTAAATCATGTCAGGTGGTAACACGTCAGTTGTCAAGTATGATACAAACAGGTGTATGTCAACAGTTAATATAACAAGTATGTACATCACAATACCAAACGAGAATACCGATATAAATACATAATGTTATGAAAGTCAACCCGACGATGCGGGAAAGTCCAATGGGAAGCGAGAACACTCGCCTAGAACTTCGGAAAACGCCGTGAAATCCCAAGATCTGGAATCCAGAAATCAACGTGTAAACCGTTCAAATAGAAGGAGAAGAGAATGGAGACGCGGGAAATGGCAGACGCGGAAATGGCAGACGTGGAAAATAGCAGACACGGGAAGTAGCAGACGCGGGAAATAGCAGACGCGAAAATGGCAGACGCGGGAAATGGCAAACGCGAAAAATGGCAGACGCGAAAAATAGGAAGAGGGACGCAGGTTTGGAATTTTAAGGAAAGGAAGAAAAAGAAGGAAAGAAAAGAGAAGGGAAGAAAGAATGAATGAAGGGAAGAAAAGAAAGAAGGAAAGGAAAAGAAGAAAGAAGAATGGAAGGGGGGTGGTCGGTCAAGTTGCCGGCGACGGCCGGAGGTGGCTGGAGATGGTCGGAGATGGTCAGAGATTGCCGAAAGTGGCCGGAGATGGTCGGAGACGGGTAGCTAAAGCCCAAGTCCAACCAATGGTGGTGCAACTCTAGTTGAAATGGTGAAAATGGAGTTTTGGAAATGAGGCTTCGGAGAACGAAGCTATACCTCGTTAGAAAGAGTATTCCGAGGAGAGAAAGATGGCGTGGTTCGTGGTAGTTAAGGTGGTGTAGGTAGTGGTGGGGAAGGTGGTGAAGTTGGTGGTGGAAGTGGGTTTCCTTGGAGTTTCTTGGTGGAAATGAGGATGAAGAAGGTAGTGTAGAGGTGTTATTGTTGTTGGAAATGGAGGAGAAGATGGAGGGGAGAATGGTGGAGGAATGGGTGGAGGAGATGGTGGTGGAAATGGAGGGTGGCCGGCCAAAGAAGGAGGCAAGGTGGCTAGCTTGGCTGCTATTTTCGTTTGCTGGAAATGGAGAAGAAAGAAGAAAGAAAAAATGAAAGAGAGAGGAAGAAATGGGGGTGGTTATATAAGGGGGAAAAATATTATTATAAGATTGCCATCCTTTCATCAAATGACACCTGCGTCCCATATAAATGATTCTTGCGTCTGGAAAAGGACACCCGTGTCTAGGCCAAAGAGCTAGACGCGGAGATAAAATCCGCGTCCAAGAAAAACGCGAATGTTGCGTTTAACAGAAAGGACAAAAGTCAGATTTGACTTGATTGGAATTGATTAGCAGAGCATTAAATGCAGTATGGAGAGGATCTCTGCATTTAATGATGAATCCAGGTTGGTGAAACTCGCGTCTAGAGAGGAGAGAGAAAATAGAGAAAAGAGGAAATAAAATATCTGGATAGAATTCCGGTATCTGGGAAAAACACCAAAAACTCCGGAAAAGTTTAAAAAATAAAGTAGCTTGAAAAGCTTCCCAAAAATTCTCAAAATAATAAATATTATATAAAGATTTTTGGTCAAATCGGTTTTCAGAAATTTGATCTCATTTTCAAAATAAAAATCCTGAAGTCAACCGTTGACACCGGTCTACACCGGGTCGGCCGGATTTTGATAAATTCAGAAAAATCCCAGAAAAAGTATTTAGATAGAAAATGTGATTTTAAGAAGTTGCAGGAAAGCCGTTTTTAGAATTTCAACTCCGTTTGTAAATTAAAAATTCGAGAATCGGTCAGTGGCAATGGTCCACACCGGTTTTGAAGATTTTCAATTTAATTCTGAAAAATTTCAGAAAATCATGAAAAATCTAAAATATTGGAAAATGATGTTTGGAACTGAAATCGGTCAAATCTGAATACCAGAAAGACTAAATCGAGTAATAACCTAAGATCGGGTCCCCGGTTCAGACTAGGGCTGAATCCGAGTCCACGAATCCAGATCTAAGGCAAAACGATCATATAAATAATTCATAATACAAAATGAATACAGGAAGTAAATCAAAAAATACGATCGAAAAATATGAATACGCGACTCAGTACGTATTCCGGGAGCGGGGTGTTACAACTATGATGCTCGAGCTCTTGAATCACCATGTGAAAGCTCCAAAACACCTTTGTTGAAGCTAATCACCTATTAATATCTTGATCAAATATCTGAAACTAAATATCACAAGATTATTAGTAAACTATAACTACATGAGTTAATCATCATCAAACTAGAGTGGAAGGCCTCTGGGCCAACATAAGTATCATGAGACTCATAAAGAAATCCTAGAAATAATGATATATTTAAAGAATGAATTTGAAATGAAAGACATTGGAGAAATCAAATATTGTATTGGTTTACAGATTGAGCACCTTAAAAATAGAATACTTTTGCATCATTCAAATTGTACTGAAATGGTTTTGAAACGTTTTACCATGGATAAAGCAAATCCTTTAAGCACTCCAATGGTTGTTAGATCATTGAATGTGCAAAAGAATTCATTTCGCCATCGCGAAGATAATGAAGAAGTTTTTGGTCCTGAGGTTGTAAAACACCTAGAGGGGGGTGAATAGGTGTAAGTGCTAATTTAGAAACCAAGTGCGCTAAATGCGGAAGCTTAAACAAATATTGCAATCACACTTAATACAGCACACAAGTGTAGCCGAATTCCCCGTGAAGGGCTCTGGACAATCCCCTATATGAAGCTCTTGTGGTTAAGTACAAGTGAGGCACACACAAACAACCAAGCATATAAGATGAATAGGCAATATGAATATATGCAAGGCAACACAAGCAATAAATGATATGAAGATATGAATGATGGTTTGCACAAAATAAAGAGAGAGAGAGAGAGTTAGGAGACAATGGATCAAACGCTAACAACAAGAAATGTTTCGAGGTTCGAGCCCCTAGCTCTACATCCCCGCCTTCACCATCGTGAAGGATTTCCAATCCACTATCTCCCACCAAGGGAACCTCCACCGAGGAGGATTTGTTACAACACAAGGAGTACCGAATTCCTCTCTCAAACACCGCCTCACAACCGAGGGGTAGGCCCGTAGCCAAACAACAACAACACCTCTACCGAAGAGGGTTATAAACCACCAAGCTCCACCTCACACAAGAGGGAGCAAACACAAATCTCCACCTCTACCAAAGAGGGAGCAAACCACAATCCTCAACCTCTATCAAAGAGGGAGCAACCCAATCAAAGTAAGGGTTTTTACAACAAGTGGTTCCAAAGACCACAAACTCTCCTTTTCCACTAAAACAAAGATCCTAATAGATTAGGATAGAAGATATAGCTCAAGTGAAAATCAAGGTGTTTTTGGAAAGCAAATCACAAAGAAAAGCTACTTGGGAAATCTCTTGTAGATGATAGAAATGAAAATCCAAACAATATCCCAAAAACCTAGTTTTCTTTGATTTTCCAAAACCCTTGAAAAACAATAAAAATGAAATCTTTAAGCTTTAAAACTCTTTTAAAACTTCTTTTAAACTCTGGAGAAACTGAGAATTTTTCTTGTTAAAAACCTTAGCCAAAATCCCAAAGAAATGGGGTTTATATAGGCCAAACAGAAAACTAGCCGTTAGGCTGATCTGGCAGCCTGACAAGCTAGCGGTCGGCCGGCCCGGCCGACCGCCAACGGTCAAATATGACCGTTGGGCAAACCCGGTCGACCGCACGGCCGACCGCCCAGATACAGAGAGCAAAGCTCTCTGGTCCGGTCGGCCGCCCGGCCGACCGTCCCTGTGTCTGCCAAACGTGCACAAGCCTGTGCACGTCGGTCGACCGCAAGGGTCGACCGGCCTTTGGTGCGGTCGACCGACCGGCCTGTCAGCCACTGTTCTGGGTCAGAAAAACATGTTAAAAATATTTCTAAAAAATCTTTTAAGTCTTCTAAAAATCCCCAAAAATAGTTTTAACATTTTGCATTGATATATAAACATGTGATAAAAATTTTAACTCAAATATCAAGCAAGTTAGACTATTTTTTGTGTTTTAACATTTTTACCAAAAATCAAAACTTGTATTTTATCAAACTTGGATTTTTCAACACATGAATAGGAAAGTCAAAATAAGTTTGTATAAGAAGTTTAAGCATGCATGTATAACTAGAATACATCTATTATACATATAAACCATGTAAACTTGTTTTGATCAACTATTCATGAAAACACATATCGGTTTAAACTAAAAACTGAAAAACCATAAAACGTGTGTGTGTGCACTTGAGCATATCAACTATACTAAGCTTTACAAATGGATCTAAAACACACTAAACTAGGATACCTAAGTCTTCTTGATGATCTTCATCTTCAAGCCGACTCGATCCCAAACGTGATCCACCGAGTGCAAAGGTATGATCTTGATGCTCGGGCACGGGAATCACCAAGTGAAGGCTTCCAAACACATCTTTTTGAAGCAATCACCAACTAATATCTTGATCAATGCTCTGTAACTAAAATCACAAGATTATTAGTAAACATAACTACATGAGTTAATCATCATCAAAACTAGAGAGGAAGGCCTCCGGCCAACAATCTCCCCCTTTTTGATGATGACAAAACTCATGGAGTTATATATGCATGGATTAAAGTTAAGCTTCAAAGAAGCTCCCCCTTAACTCATGCATAAACAAATAAACATAAATATGCAAAGAATATGAAACATGAAACATGCATAAATATGCATAAACAATAAAAGGTTCTAGATACCAATGAAATGTTCAAAAACAAAAACATGCTCTAGATACCAATTAAAATTAAACTAAATTAAACTTAATATATACAAAACATAAATATGCATATATCAAACTCAAAATCTTTCTCCCCCTTTTTGTCAATCATCAACAAAGGGTAAAAACCAAAACAAAACAAAATCTTTTCCCCCTTTTTAATACAAAGAAACAATCATCAATAAGGGGTAAAAGCAAAACTAAATCAATAAATTTTTCTCACTTTTTTTGTTCGAAACAATGAGTCAATAAAGGGTTAATAAAAACAATATTTCCCCCTTTGTCTAAAACATAAACAAAACTAAATAGGGGTGACAATCAATTAAGGTACCAATTGAAAATACGTCAAAGAAGCATCTTGATACCAATTGAAAGTAAATATAGATCAGTCAACAAATGGTATATGCGATATAAATTCATGAAGAGGAAGACGGTAAAGTAACTTCCCTACATATATACATTATATGAAAGAGGGATGACAAGCCCTAATTCACATAACGTACATTATGCAATGCATAAGAGGAGATGTGAAGCTCCCCCTACACACGTGTATCACATAAAGAAGTTGTCAAGCTCTTCAATAAAAGATACACTCATCATGAATCTATATGTAGAAGAGATGTTAAGCTCTCCTTGCATATATGCAATACAAATCAAAACTTTTGTATTTATTTTCTAAAAACAAAATTTTGAGATACCAATTTTAAAAACATTCAAATAAACATCTTGATATCAAAATAGAGTATTTTTCTTTTTAAACATATGATATCAATTGAAATGACTATTTTCTATCATAATGCAAGGGAGTGGAAATACAAATATCAATTGAAATATGAAAATCAAATTTTCTCCCCCTTTATGAAATACCAACAAAACACATGCATAGGCTTGAAAATAAGATACCAATTGAAAAGCAATTGAAAACTAATCATTGAAACAAAATTGAAGCTCAAGCTTAGCATAAACACAAACATATATATATGTATGGAAAATAGATACCATTGAAATTGATATTCTTTGAATTTAAAAATATTCATACATACAAACATATATGAGTATACAAGAAAGGTCAAAATTGATACCAATTGAAAGAGTCCAATGATACCAATTGAAACAACAATAATGATCAAGTGTATACATCATATAACTACCACCCAACCATGTTCAAGTTTTAAAATGATTTTCAATATAAAGCATACATAAGCATGATCTCCCATCCAACCACCCTTGGATGGTAGGGGTTTTCAAAAAAATAGATTTGAAAAATAAAGTGTGTTTGAAAAACTCTACCAAAATGAAGAATACGAACTAGTTATATGAAAAATTTGTAAACTAGTACGAAATCCTTCAAGTAAGGAATAAAACAAAATTATTTTTCATAAACTTGAAATTCACAAAATAGTCAACACTCATAATCAATTAAGCATAAATATGACTCATGAAAATAGAACATGAGTAAACAATAAATGTGAGTGTACAAATAGAATGTGAAGATCATAATCATGAAAGTTGTTCAATTAAGCTCAATTAATTCCTTGAAATATGAAAACATGAAAATTATCAAAACTATTTATTCTTCAAGGTATATGTATGTCCTATACAAACTAAAGTATACATACATATCCAAACACAACGAGTCCACAAAGATATATGCATGAAGGCACGTGGCTCAAAAGGATGTATATGTATAACAATAATTTGGATAAAATGGACATATACATGAAGTTAAATATAAACACAAAACAATTCCAAGAAGGGAATATAAGTTTAAAATGCATGGATCATCAAAACTAGACTATACTGGTACATCTAATGGGTTCAAATAAGCATTCAAGCTCAAAGATATATAGATTTATTTGTGGCCCACTAAATGTACAAGTATATATACTAGTTCTAATGAAAACTAACATCTAAACATGTAATCAAATCATGAAGCATAAAAACACGATATAAATCATTAAGAGTAGGTATATATTTGTATCATAAACTTGAAGCATCAAAACAAGATCATAAATCAACATGATAAATATAAACATGATTATTATGAAAATCCACATGTTATTAAACCTATGATAAACATAATAGCTAAACAAAGGTGAGAACACAAAAATAATAGTCCATATTAAACATGGGTGTCTCAAAATGGCTATACATGCATGTCAAGAGTCTAATAATCATGGCATTTTCATAATGATCATAGAAACAACAAAACATGCTACAAATAATGAATATGAAAAGTATGAAAACAATAATAAGGAGTTAGGAATCGTTACCAAAACCTAGAAGGCAACTTTCCTTGTCTCTAAAACATGGTGGTCATCTCCACCAAATATCCCTTGAAAGTGATGCATCCAATTAATTTTCATGAAGCTCGGAACACATCCACTCCAAGGTACCGATACTCTCACGTCATGCGAGAGCCCACACCTACATCATAAACAAGAGGGGTGGTCTTTGGTACCCATAACTTTTTGGGTCCATGGGGGTTAGTACCTTCTCTAACCCAAACAAATTTATTTGCTAAATTTGAAACATGTAAACGATCATAACAAAATTTAGCAAGGTGGCCCTTACGTCCACAATGTGTACAAGTGTACACATGAGCATACATAGTGTGATGGTGTCCGTGAGGAGCATGTGTATGCCGTGATGGGTGTGCATGAAAAGATGGAACTTATTTCTTTCGAAACAAAGATTCCAAACGTGTATGACCCACTACACATTGGCTCAAAGTGGAGCCCAAACAATCAACACTCTTCTTAAGTAAAGATATATCATTGTTAATTAAAGAAGAAGTGTGGCATGCAATGGGTAATCTAGATGGAACTACCATAGCATGGCAAACATGAGAATCAATCTCATTTTTAAAAGATTTATTTTTATTTAAACAAATTTCTAATTCTTTTGAAATAAAATCAATTTCTCTTTTCAAAGAATCATTTTCTCTTAAAACAAATTCAACTTTTGAAGACAAAACATCATTATTCTTCAAAAGAGTTTCACAATCATTTTTAGATTTTAAAACTTTATTTTCTTTTAGCGCAAGGTCTAATTGAGATCTCAATGAATCCCTTTCATTATAGACCTCAACCTTCTCTTGCAAAACATTGTTAAGTCTAGAATGCAAACTTTTATTTTCTTTATCAAGGCCTAGACTTTTCTTTTTCAAAACTTTATATTTTTCAATTAATTTTTCACAAACAATAGAAAGTTCTTCATTTAAAGCATGGGGATCAACAAAATCATTACATGAAGAACTAGCATCGTCATTATCTAGTTGAGATTCCGATTGTACCTCAAGGGAGTCATTCCCTTGGATCATATAGCATTGTTGTGGTTCAGATTCATCTCCACTAGACTCCTCTTCTTGTTGGGTTGGCATTTGAAGCTCGGAGGTGGTGGTGGTTGTCAAAATGTTCCACGCTGCAAAGGCGGAAATAATGTTAGAAACACGCATAAGATAATCTTTAGGAAGTGTACTTCTAATGGCCTCAAGGGCTTGTGCATTAGCCCCTATATGCTTGCTATCACTAAGGTAGGATTCCTTTGTAATGGCAAGGTGAACCTTATATCCTAGGGTTTGTAAATAGATGGACATCTTAGTCTTCCAAACAAGAATGTTGGAAGGGTCAAACATAGGTTGTATGCTGTCTAAAAATCACTAAAAGACAAGCCATTAAAAAGCAGAGTTTCAAGTTCTAGACGCGTGGGCTCGACACCCGCGTCTCAACATCAAGGCACGTGGGCTCGACACCCGCGTCTCGGTTATAACCGCCCTAGTTATGGGGCCAGTCGCCGCCCACATAGCGGGGAGGTCAGCCCCTCGTTGTGGAGCGTTTTAAGGGGGCACGTTCACCCTGGAACCCCTATAAATAGCCCCGTCGCTATTGAAGAAGGGGTCGGATTTTCTTTAGTTAGACGACAACAAGACAGAGACAGGAGAAAGAGAGCTAAACTCTTCAACAAGCTCGCTGCGTACGAGTTGTCCTTTGCCTACCTTCTCTTTGAGAGTTTTGATAGACAAGAGCTGTGTTACTCCTTCTACCAACCAAAGAGAAGATCCCTGACAATCCCGACGGTCATCCGGTCAACGGAGAACAAGATTCACTCTCCACCGCCACACGAAGAACCCAGCATTAAACAAAGGGAGGATTCATGACTCAACATCCTCCCTCCCTTGTAACTGGAAGGGAAACAGTTTTGTTATAATTTTTCATCTGATTCAAGGAAATTTTACAGCACCTCTTTTCTTTTTTTTCCGGCGCGTACAAGAGATGGCGACTCTGCTGGGGACTACATTTGTCACTGATGAGCAAATCGTGGCGCAGGATGACGTCCTCCGTAAGGGGAAGATGGTCGAATCGCTCATTGTTGAGTTCGACCAGGCGAAGTACGAAGAGTTTCTCTCTTCCGACTCCAAGAGCCCAAAGACCCGCGTCTGCCGCCGGGTCTCGACGGGGAATGGCCCCGAGGCCCGATCTGTGGCTCTCTCGGGCGCTGCTGCTGCCAACTGTGCCAAGCAAAGTACACGCGCCAACGCCTCTCAGAAGGCCCGCGTGGTCCCAGGCACAACTGCCTTTGCGACCAACCGCGTGGCACAGAACACCTGCGTCAGCGTCTCTCAGGAGACCCGCGTGGTTAAAATCTCTGATGTTCAGCATCAGGATGTTGTTGGTCTCTCTCCCCTCCGCGACGTAACCGGAACGCTGAGCGTCGACAGAGGAGACGTGCGCGTCAGCTGCAAGTTGGAACCTTTGGTTGTCTGACTGAGGCTGGACGCAGCATACAAACTGGCGCCTTGCTCGCGCCCCGCGAAGTCCGCGTTTGGCGGCCCAAACGCGAGATTCCTTCAGTTAGGTCCTCTGAGGACCAACTCACCAAACGCCAAGGTGAAGCCTCTGCGCCTTGTCAAGCACAAGAGGCACGCGCCTATAGACGTGGGGCCCAGCAGCCCACTCTCTCTCAAGTGTCTCTGCCCCGACACACCAAGCAGCAACGCGACAGGCGCGTCTTGTCTCAACAGAGACGCCAGACGCGCGCTGAACAGCTGCGGCGCGAGAACCGCGTCCCTGAAGCCTGCGTCCAGGCTGTACGGCACATGGATGCCTCCCATCTTCGACGTTGCGAGGCTAATCTTTTCAATCCCCCTCCCATGGATTTGAGGGATTATTTGACGAAGAAAAGAAGTGCCAATCAGGCCACTTCGTCGTGTTGCTGCCAACGGCTCATCCATATGCTCTCTGAGTGCCGTTGCGGATCAGGCGTACATCAGCAGTCTTTAGTCAGACAGCTGACCCTGATTCTCCCGTCAGCTAAAAGAAGACGCTCCCACAGAAGGAGAACCTTCTCTGACGTTGAGTACCCGGAGCTCACTGCGAATATGACAAGCAGGAGCAAGGGAAAACAACCTGCAGTCAGCTCAGATGAGTCTGACTCTGAACTGGAAGGGGTGTATCAATACACTCGCACCCGGACTGGGGCCATTCCCCCAATTGACTATAATGCCTTAGCCTATGGCATTAAAGTGAATGATTCTCACTCTGCCGTAGCGGAATCGAGGGCTTCGAACTCTTCCGTCGAGAAGGAGACCTCCGCCTACATGACAGGCACTCCTGAGGAGACGGCTAAACGTTTAGAACAGATCCAGAAGGCACAAATGGATATGATTCTTTCTCAACAGGAATCTATCAATTCCCTCAAGCAGGCGATTGCACAGCTGCTCGAAGACAGGAGGAGGTCTCCTCCTAAAAAGTCAAAGGGCAAAGGGAGAAAGGGAGAAAGTTCATCTTCCGAACCTTCTGAGGAGACGCGGCGATCTACTTCCGGCTCGTCCAAGTCCTCGTCGCAAGTAAAGGGCGACCAAGACCCGGGGAAGGCTCATGCTAAAAGAATGAGTCAACTGGAGCGACGCCTCGAGGCCCTTGCCAATCGCAAAGACCTCCAAGAAGTAGGAGTGGTCCGGCCCTATCCGGCTGAGTGGGACTTAGTTCCATACCCTCCTAAGTTCAAGGCTCCAACCCTCCAAGCATTCGACGGGAAGGGGTCACCCTACCAGCACATCTACTACTTCAAATCCCAAACCGAGAATGTAGTAGACAACGATGCTATCCTGGCGCGTCTGTTCATCGGCACCCTGAAAGGGTTGGCCTTTGAATGGTTCATGAAGCTCCCAGAAGGTTCTATCAAGAACTGGGGCGATTTGGAGAAGCTGTTCTTAACACGCTTCTTCGAAGATGACTCAGAAGTCACGATGCCCACCCTTTTGGCTACTAAACAGCGAAAGGGAGAGTCCGTTAAGTCTTTCGTAGAAAGGTTTCGGAACGTGGCACTCCGGTGTCCAAGCGGTATGACCCAGGCCACCCTGGTGGAAACATGCCGCCACAATCTCCAAACCTCACTCCTTGCTCAAATAGGAGTTGCTGAAAGCCGCACCTGGAAGCAATTAGTCCAACAAGGTGAACAGGCTGAGGAGATTGTCGCCCGCGTCAGAGCGGAGGAAGGTAAGCCTAGGCCGGAAAGGTCGACAAGGCGTGCGCCAGACACATCCCTCCAAACAAAGCGGAAGGATAATTTGGCAACGGAGACCAAATCTCCCGCCAAACCTCAATCAGGCAAGGCGAGTGGCTCTTCAAGCCAGCCACGCGCCAACAAGCAATATTCCTTCAAGGAGGAACATGTCGATTCGCTCTTTAAACTACTCAACAAGAGCAACCGACTGAAGCTCCCTGAAGCTCGGCGCCCCGAGGAAGTCGGTAAGACCGACAATCCCACCTATTGCTTGTACCACAGGATGCTGGGGCACCCTACCAAAAGCTGCTATGTCTTCAAGGACATCCTTCAAGCTCTGATTGACGCGGAGGTGTTGAAACTCCGACTAGAGCAGAAGAAGGTGATGGCTAATGTGACGTCAGTTCTCCAGTTCGGAAGACAACCCCCGACACCCTCTGGAGTAGTCCCTATCCCAAGAGGAGAGCTGAGAGTGGTCAACACAGACCCTCACCAGCAGCAAGCGAAAGGCTTGGTACCCGTTCCTACACCTCAAAGGGAAATCATGTGGATCCACCCTGACCTTGTCAGTGAACAACAATGGACTACTGTGACCAACAGGAAATCTAAAGGCAAGGCAAAGGCCTCATCCTGCAATGTGGTGGGTGCCTCCTCTCGAGAAGCCGAGACTGATGTTCCCTCGTTAACCGACTCAGAGGAGGAAACAATAGTCTTGGCCGCAGAGCCCAACCAACCGATGGCGGGAACCCGTTCGGGACAGCCGTACTTGAAGCAGTATGGCGAGACGGCGGTAGTCCCTCCACAACCAGCTGCAGAACTAACCAAGCCCTCCACAAGACAACCTATGGAGAAACAGAAAGAAACTCGGTTTTCTCGAGTTCTTTCGAAAGGTATGGCGGAAGGATCTATGACACCTTACCGCTTTGATGTCCTGGCTCAACTAGCCAACATCCCGGCACGCATTACCTTGTATGAACTTCTTAGACTATCAAAGTCGACCAGAGAAACTCTACAAGAAGCTCTGGCAAATGCTGAGGTCTTCATGACCCAGGTGCCGAAGGAGGAGGATGTAGAGGATTGCCTCCACACCTCCCCAAATGCTCCCTGCATTACCTTCACAGCAGATGATATGCAGGTTAAAGGGAAGCACGATCGACCCCTGTATTTACAGGGTATATTGGATCGTCTGAGGTGAACCGTATTCAGGTAGATCCAGGGTCCGCGTTGAGCATCATGCCTCGCCGGGTCATGCAACATCTGGGCATTCCTACTCATTGTTTGAGCCCTACTCAGACAACTATCTATGGGTTCAATGCCAACCAGACCCGTCCGATGGGGAAAATCAAGCTCAAATGCCAGATTGGAAGCCTCAAGTCGGAAGTGACATGCTACGTCATCGACGCCGACACTTCCTACAATCTATTGCTGGGACGACCGTGGATTCACCGCAACTCCATCGTTCCCTCCACTCTCCACCAAGTCATGAAATACATTGACGGGAGTGGAAAAGTGCAGACGTTGATTGCCGAAAGGTATCCGTTCAAAGGGGTCGAGAATTATTTCACCGACTCTTTGCTGTACCAAGATCCGGTGGAGACGGATGAAGTCCCGCGACCAGAGGAGCCAGACTCTGGTAACGAAGGTGACACCGAGCCCGAGAAAGAAGAGTGCCTGTGGGAGTTAGAACCACTTGTAAAGAGCACTAATAAGCTCGATGTTAATAATACCACCGACGATGTAGGCGGTTGGTATATTAATGAAGATTTAGATTTTGCGTATTTTTCTGTGTTTGCTTCTGATTCAGTACCATCAGACACTAGCACCGAAGTAGACGATGACCCCTGGTCGGCAATAGATGCTTTGACATCGTTGCATGTACCAGTGAAGTCGTCCTTCGAGACATACCAAGATAATGGTAATGCGCAAGAATCTATATTTATGGTTCCAGCAAGACGGAAAGGCCAAAAACCAATTCTTTTTGGGCGAATCTCGTCTGAACCAACGCCCCGCGAAGAATCAGAAGGCGAGGAGGAATCCCCTCAGTTCGGTCATTTTGAACCAAAAGCACTCAAAATGATGAGATGCATGGGGTACGACCTGGCCAACAGACCCGGGTTGAACTTCGGCAAAGGAAGGAGGACGTTGTTTCGATCCTTTGTGCCGAAAGGGAAGGCCCCCGATTATTATCATCAGACGCGTCGGGGGTCGGGCTATGTATCAACTCTGGTCCCATCAGCCTCCGATTCTCAAGAATCGTCGAGCAACGATTACTCTTCAGACACATTATCTTGGGAGTCAGATGTCAGTGTCGGCAACATCTTCAAGGAACTTTCAGTGAACATGGTTTCGACAAGCCACCTGGAAGATGGAAATGAAGAAATGATCCAATCTGATACAGATCCTTGGATCAAACATTTAAATGCTCTTTGAGACACTCGCTTTGAACAGCGCGAGCCACCCACAGAAGACAAGGTTGTTCAGATCAACCTAGGAGATGATGCTAACCCTAAGCCCATCTTCATAAGTGACGGCCTGTCACCTTCAGAGAAAAAGGATCTAATATCTCTTGTACAAGAGAATATAGACGTCTTCGCCTGGAATTATGAGGACATGCCAGGACTCGATCCTCAGATGGCTATGCACCGCCTCAACATCAATCCGGACGTAAAGCCTGTCAAACAACAGCAGCGACGGTTTCGTCCAGAAATAATGGAGGCAATTCAATCAGAAGTCAGAAAACTTGTTGATTCTGGCTTCATCAGGGAAGAACAACATCCCGACTGGGTAGCCAACATCGTCCTCGTCGCCAAGAAGAACGGGAAGATCCGGATCTGCATCGACTTCCGCGATCAAAACGAGGCCTGCCCCAAGGACGAATTCCCATTGCCGATCACAGATGTCATGATTGACAATACTTGTGGATTCGAACGAATGTCCTTCATGGACGGATTCTCAGGATACAATCAAATCAAAATGTATCCTGATGACGAAAAGCATACCTCCTTCAGGACACCTCTAGGGGTATATTGCTACACCGTCATGCCATTCGGACTGAAAAATGCAGGGGCAACATACCAAAGGGCCATGAATGCCATTTTCCATCAGCAAATACGCAAAACGGTGGAATGTTATGTTGATGACATCGCGGTAAAAAGACGCACTAAAGGTGATCACATAGCGGACCTGAAGGTGGTCTTCGACATCATGCGGGCTCATCAATTGAAGATGAATCCCACAAAGTCCTTCCTGGGGGTGGCCAGTGGCAAATTCTTAGGATTTGTTGTAACATCCACCAGAATTCACTTGGACCCGGAAAAGGTTCGCGCTATCAAGAGATGCAACCCCCGAGAAATCTCAAAGAACTCAGGGGATTGCAGGGACGATTGGCGTACATCCGCAGGTTTATCTCAAACCTCTCCGGAAGATGTCAACCCTTCGCTAAGTTAATGAAGAAGGGTGTCTCATTCATTTGGGATGACGCTTGCCAACAAGCGTTCGAGGAAATCAAGCAATACCTCACCCAACCACCAGTCCTTGCAGCTCCGGTATCCGGAAAGCCTTTCCTGGTGTACGTCCGGGCAATGGATCATTCTTTGGGAGCTCTATTAGCTCAGAATGATGATCATAGACGTGAGCAAGCCATCTACTATCTGAGTAGAACAATGATCGGAGCCGAACATCGGTATAACCCGATCGAGAAGGAATGTTTGGCATTAGTGTTCGCTATTCAGAAAATGCGGCACTATCTGGTAGGCCAAACTATAAACGTCATATCAAAAGTCAACCCCCTGAGGTTACTTATGACTAAGCCTTCATCATTAAACGGCCGGCTAGAAAAATGGGCCATATTGCTCTCCCAATATGAGATGCACTTTTTACCACAAAAGGCCATTAAGGGACAAGCAGTGGCAGATTTCCTAGCTGAGCACCCAGATCCGAGGGCAGCCAAAGTCTACGAGGATCTCCCAGATGAAGTTGCTGAAGTCTGCCTGATCAGACATCGTTCGAAAGTCAAGTATGGCAACTTTTCTTCGACGGTGCATCAAGAACAAGCCCAAAGGGACACGTAGTAGCGGGGGTAGGAGTAGTACTCGTATCCCCAAAAAATTATGTGATTCCCCGAGCTGTCTCATTAACTGAGCCTTGTTCCAACAATGTGGCGGAGTACAACGCTCTTTTGATTGGGATGCAATTCGCCGATGAGATTGGCGTTAAAAATCTCGAGGCATACGGTGACTCTAAACTCATCGTCAGCCAAGTTCGCGGGGAGTACGAAGTCAGACATGAGGACCTAGTACCCTACCACAACGCAACTATCCGCATGGCCGAGGGGTTTACAAGCTTCTACATCGACCATGTACCGCGCAGGCAAAATGCGCAAGCGGATGCACTCGCATCCCTCGCGGCCTCCTTAGCTTTTCCGGCTGGAGCAATGGAGAAGATATTCGTCTACAGCCACGACCTGTATTGCTCGAGAAATGCTCTCGAGGGCTATCAGGAGTCAAAGGGAGATTGTCAAGGCAAATAAGCACTGGAATTGTCAACCGGTCCAGAGCTTAAAGACTGGCGATTCCCCTACATTGATTTCGTCTTATACGACATTCTGCCTGAAGACACCAAAGAGGCGGCTGCCATTCGAAAGAAAGCCCCCAAATTCTATTATAATGCGATTACGCGAACATTGTATCGTCGATCGCATGACGGGATCTTGCTCCGGTGCCTCTCACCAAAAGAAGCCCAAGAGGTATTGAGAGAAGCCCACGATGGTATGTGTGGAGCCCATCAACCTGGCCCAAAACTGGCACATCGACTCCAAAGATTGGGTTACTATTGGCCCAAGATGGTTGCCGACGCCGTCACCTATGCTAAAAGATGCCACGCTTGTCAAGTGCATGGGGATTTCATCCATCAAGCACCAGGGTATCTCCATTCTACAACCTCTACCTGGCCATTTGAAATATGGGGGATGGATGTGGTTGGCCCTATCAGCCCACCATCATCAAAAGGACATCGGTTCATTTTAACAATAACCGATTATTTCTCTAAGTGGGCTGAGGCCATTCCTTTGAAGGAGGTCAAATCGTCGAACGTGATCAAGTTCGTGAAACATCACGTTATTTACCGTTTCGGTGTACCTCGGCGAATTGTCCATGACAATGGACCCCAGTTCATCAGCCAGGCTTTCTAGAGATTCTGCGTTAAGTTCAGAATCCAGAGTGTGTCCTCAACGGCATACTATCCTGCCGCTAATGGCCTCGCAGAAGCTTTCAACAAGACCATTGGTAAGCTTCTCAAAAAGTTCGTCTCGAAAAGTCAACGGGACTGGGACGACAAACTAGGTGAATGCTTATGGGCCTATCGCACAACTGTGCGAACCCCAACTAAAGCTACGCCATTTTCTTTGGTATACGGGTGTGAAGCCGTGCTCCCACTGGAAATCCAAATTCCATCTCTACGCGTCGCCTTGACAGCGGAGATGACAACATAGGAGAAGCATCGACAGCGACTCCAGGAACTGGAGGCCTTAGATGATAAACGTCTGTAGGCCCAACAACAAATCGAGCTCTACCAAGCTAGGATTACCAGAGCCTTCAACAAGAAAGTTAAAATGCGAACTTTCAAGAAAGGCGATCTTGTCTTAGCCGTCAGAAGACCCATGGTAATGACACACAAGACAAAAGGAAAATTCTAACCCAAATGGGAAGGACCATTTGTAGTAGAGTCAGTCTACTCAAATGGGTCATATCGCCTCATAACCTCAAATGGCGATACACTCATGATGCCTATCAATGGCAGGTTCTTGAAGAAATACTATCCTTAAATGGTATTCTTCCGCTGATCAAGTTCAAAATTACACCTCTGATTAAAATAAGAAGAGTTTCTTCATTAATATCCAACGCCTCCGACGGCTAGGAATAGAGGAAAATGTTGGCTTCTAAGCCCAACATAAGTCTTCGACAACTCATCATGCTGAGGGGAATAGCATGGCTAGCCCAACTCAAACGGTAGTTAGTAAAGGCATATCAAACCCGTTGATAGCTGAGGGTTTGCTAAAAATCCTAAGTGGACTCAACTTCACTCTCCCCTCCAAAATCCCTTACTAATTCTCATCCACAGAATGGTAGGCCTACAAGATACAGTTGTTGCCAAGTTAACACTATACCTCTTGAAAAACACCTAGAGGGGGGGTGAATAGGTGTGAATGCTAATCTAATGATCTTCTTAAACTTTTAATTTAAATGAGTGATGCAACGATCTCTCAAAACACGACTAAGAGCCGAATACCCCTTGCGAGGTTCTGAACTCCTTCCTCCCAATTCCCCTAGATATGGGTTAGAGGTGCGCAATGCAATCGTGTTGTATTGAGGTGTGATCGATCAATGCTAAGTATGATGATGAGAAATGAAGTGCACACAATGTAACACAACAAGTATAGCAAGTAAAGTAAACAAGACAAGATTGCACAAGTAGAGGGTTAGTTCTCAAGCAAATAATTCAAGACAATATAAAGCAAGAGAAATGTAAAGCAAGAATAACGCAAAGGCAATCGCAAACAAGATGATTTGTTTCGAGGTTCGAGCACACTTGCTCTAGTCCCCGCCTTCACCTCCGTGAAGGGTTTCCACTATCCACCGAGGATGCCTTTACAATTGGTCTACCGAAGACCGAGCACCGAGCTCCACCGAATACAAAGGACCTCTACCGAAGAGGTTGCTCCACAAGAAGGAATTACAAGAACAAAGTGATCACAACTTGATCACTACACTTTTTCTCAATCTTTTACAAACACTCTCACTTCAATTACAACTTCACTATAGAATGAGTATAGGATTTTTGGCTCTATGAAGTGTGGTGAGAAAACTTCAGTTGTAGAGTGATATAGAGAATCAAACACAACTGAAAAACAATCTTGAAAGAGTAGGAATTGAAAGCTTCAAACAATTTTTCTTTTCTCTTTTGAAAAACAACTAAACTTGAGGAATTTTTCTAAGTAATGTGAAGGAGAGACTTCTCCTCTATTTATAGGGTTGAAAATAAGTTAAAAACATTTTCTTTTCACCTAATTCAACCTGCAAAAGCACCCCAACAACTCTCCAAAAGTCTGTTAAAACAGAAAAAGAAAACAGATTTTCAGAAAATCCCAAAGAGGAAAGAGCCGTTGCTAATTTGCAGGCTTGGCGGTCGACCGGTCCGGTCGACCGCCAGGCCAGCTGGAAGTAGCCGTTGGCTCCCGGTCGACCGGTCCGGTCGACCGACCCAAAAGGAGGAAACACAGTTTCCTTTTTCCGGTCGACCGGTCCGGTCGACCGAAAATTCCCGAGAGCAGAATGCTCTCCGTCGGTCGACCGGTCCGGTCGACCGACGGACATGCACAAATAGTGCATGTCCAGGCACATCGCCGGTCGACCGGGCCGGTCGACCGATGTTGCCTGACACTGAAAAACTGGGCTGTTTTGAGTTAGAAAAATTTTGATAAATATTTTAAAAATACATATAGCTAAGTATTATGCAGAAAATAGTTTATACACATGTTTTAAATAAGTTTTTCAGGATATAAAGCTTTGGTACATGTATATATAAACTAAGGCATAAACTTAGAAATAACCATTTTCAATAACTAATTTCAAAACATAGGAAATACATGAAACAAGTGTGTGTGCAAATCCTAGAGCCAAATTTCTTATATTCAAACTTTAACATTCTAAACTTACAAACTTCTAAAAAAAACTTCAAAGCTATTCTTCAAGGTGGGCTATCTTCACTTGATCTTCAATGTTGCAACTTGAGCCCAAATTGAATAGTCTTGAGTCCAAAAGCCTTGTATTTGAGTGAGAGTACTTCTAGTATGATAATAAACCTGAAACACACTTAAACAACATTTGTTATTAGTACAAATAACTAATATGTTTTGTAATCATCAAAATACACTAAACAAGGGTGATTGTAACCTTGGGCCAACACCTCTGGCACTTCAAACTCCACCTGTCCATTCTTATCAATAGAACGATAGGTCCTCAAATTGCTCATATCGCAAATCAAGTTTCTGTCAAGTTAATATGACACCTCTGACAAATTACTGTTAAGTTAACATTACACTTCTAAACAGTACATCAAGTTTCTGCCAAGTTTAATACCACACCTCTGACGTCACTTTCCTTCAGACTTCCGTGTTGAAGCTGAAACGAATGATGCTAAGTTAACATTACACCTCTAGCATCTAAGTCATTGCTAAGTTCAACAATACACCTATGGCCATGACTTTTCCTCGACTTCCTTATCCAAGCCGAGATGACCAATGCTAAGTTTCACATCACACCTCTAGCATTACCCTCACTGTCAAGTTAAACATCACACCTATGTCAGTGACACTCTCAGTTTTCCCAAAACAAAACTGAAATGCTTCTGAGTCAAGTTAATATCACACCTCTGATTCACATTCTTGTCGAGTTAACATCACACTTCTGGCAAGACAACTTTCAACCCGTTAAGTTAATATCACACCTCTAACGGTAAAGATTTTCCTAGATTCCCTGCGAGTCTAGTCTCACTTGTTATTCTCTTCAACAGAATAACAAGTCTACCTAAACACATTGTTAGGTTAATACTACACCATTAACAGTGTTTTCCTTCAAATCCCCAGCTGAGCTTAATCAAGTGAATCCTAAATCTTTAAGTCAGGCCGCATTTAACGCCTGGGAAGTTACATCAAGACGCAGATGAGAAAGCCGCGTCCAGGAATCCGCGTCCCCTTTTCAAACTGAATGACGTCCACCTGCATTCCAGAGGAATGTCCGCGTGACCCAAAGTTGCGTCCCTTCAGCAAACGGGGCCCATTTTAAGGGAAAGCACTTAATTCAGTGAAAGACTTAGGCCATTCTGGGATTAGTCGGAAAATACGCAAGGCTGCGTCCCTCGCGTCTTCATCAGAGGAGCCGCGTCTGCATGGGTAGTGATGGGTTTTTGCACCTAGTCAAAAGACCCAGCGCTGCATCCTTAAGGACTGCGACCAATGAGTCACACTCAAAAAATTGCGTCCTTCACGTCCGCTTGAACCGCGTCTTCATTAGCAGGACGGATTCGCGTTTCTCTCTGTGAATTGACGCCGCGTCTCAGCAAAAGGACTTAGTTCTGCCTAAGTTCCTATGAAATGATGACCGCGTCTCTCTCTATGATTTGACGCCACGTCTCAGCAAAAGGACTTATTTCTGCCTAAGTTCCTATGAACTGATGACCGCGTCTCTCTCTATGAATCAATACCGCGTCTCATCAAGAAGACTTGAGTTAACGCCGCGTTTCATTAAAAGAAGTTGAATTCATCTACAGCAAGGAAATAAAGATGGAACAAGAACTCCAAAGACTTTTACTATTCAAAAAAAAATGGTAAAAGCAAGTACAAACACTCTTGGTGAATAGAGTGTCCTTTTTCTTTACAAAAAAAAAGAGAAGAAGGCTACAAGTCCTGGTTCGCCAAGGAACAGATTTGCTCTCTAAGGCGATGTATCTTATGTTGACGCGCCTTCTCAGCCTCCATGAGAGCTTGGGCCCGCAGATCCGCCTCAGATAAAAATCCCTACGCTTGTACTCGGAGGGATTCCAATTCGGATGAACGAACAGAGAGGTTTGCTTTAACTTGCGCCTTGGCAGCCTCTAACTCCGCTAGCCTCTTTTCAGAGGTAGCAAGCCTCTGTTCGTTAAAAGCAATCATGGCCTCAGCCCTGGCTATAGCAGCCTGAGAGTCAAGGATAGCCTGCTTTGCAGCCTGTATGATCATGACAGATTCCTTGGACTCGACCGCTAGCCGTTGATGATCAGCCTGAAAACCTTCAAGAAGACGGGTGTTATCGGTTATCTTCTCCTCCACCTCCCTTCGCTCTTGCTCTTGAGCAGCAAGGAGCCTATTCAGAGTTTCCTAGGCTTCGTGGAATGAGCCGGCATCCTCCAGGGATCGAAGCTCACTCAGGTCTTGTCCCAGCTGCTCCACCACCAGCAGACACGCCTGGGCTAGCGAAGGGCCTCCGGCCAACTTGATGTTCTCGGCCAAGTTTCCGAGAAACATCCGGGCGAATTCAAAGGAGCTACCACCAGACAGGATGAAATCGATGCATGATCGCATCGAGTCAAAGAACTGCTACACCGTCTTGCGTGTCAGGAACTCCATAGTATCATCGCCCGAGGTGCTCCCCGACCCCCTTTCTATCACGGGGTGAGGGATGGAAGCTGGCTCTTCTCGCGCAAGAGTCGGGCTGACCACCGGTACGGCAGGAGCGAGAGTAGCCACTGGCGCTTCTGGGGGTGCTACCTCTGCAGGAACCTCCACAGCTGATGACAGAGTAGTGAGCTCGACCTCCTCAGAAACCTCGGCTGAGGCTTGAGCTGTGTGGCCTTCCGGAGGGGCACTGACCGTCAGACTCTCCACCTGAGCCCCCCCAGTTCTCTCTGCAAATTATCTCAACATTAGCTACAATGGTGAAAAGAGAAACATTCAAGACATCAAAACTTCCTTACCAAGTTGGAGGTCCAGAGATGTCGAATTCTTGGGCGAATCCTGCAGAGTAGAAGTCTCCCTGGCTTCAGTGGTTGCCTCCTCGTCCTGCAGAGTGGGAGTCTCCCCGATTTCAGAAGTTGCCTTCTCTGGAGGCATCTCGGCGGCTGGAGTCTCAACTCCTTCCGGCTGGGTCAACTCTTGCACCATCTCCTCGATATGCGAGGAGGTTACAGCCTCAATATCCTCGGCCAACCCTGCAGCATAAAAGGAGAATGTTAAAACCTTCTTTTCAAAATGAAAAGAGAAATTAAGTCAGAAGGTGAAAAAAGTACCTTCAGCGGGAATAACTGCCGCCAATGGTGATGCCGTCAACGGCTCGCACCCATGTATTTCCTCCTCCGAGATGTGTGAGAATTTACTCGGATCAGGAGGAGCAGGTTCGTCACCATAGTCGACCTCATCCTCAAAATCGCTTCCCTCTGCGGATAAGGAAGACGACAGTTCAACGCGAGAGGCCTCGGTAGCAGGAGCCTTGCCACCAATTACCCCAGTGGTAGGGCTGGGGTCGACTGTCCGAGACTGGAGATGAACACACTTGGAGACCCAGGTTGCTGTGCCTCATCTCTCCTTTCATGAGCAGGGGAAGACCCGGGCTGAGTTGAGACTCCTGCAATCTCAACATCACTGATGATGTCGACCTCCGGTTGCTGTGCCTCATCTCTTCTTTCGCGAGCTGAGGAAAACCCGGGCTGAGCTGAGACCCCCGGAATCTCAACATCACCTCCGCTCATGATGTCGACTTCGAACTGCTCGGCCTCGTCAGCGGCGGTCGGTTTGTCAGCAGGCTCCGCTTCCTCCACAATCCTGGGGCCCCTGCTGCGCAACCTGCGGGCATGGACTAAGGGGGCATCATCCTCGTCCGCCTCTTCTTCCCTCGGTCCCTCAACACCAGAAGGGATGTCTTCGGATAGAGAAACTTTGGCTGTCAAGTCTCTCCGGACCTTCTTTGGGGCAGGGTCAGCAGTGAAAGTAGAGCCTCGAGCACGCTTACTCACTGCTTGTCGAGCCTTTGTTGCTCGTGGCTCCTCCCTCGACCCTCTCCCGACTTCCCTCAGAGCCTTCAGATACTGCTCGACGCCTCGCGAGCGTTTACCGGACCCCGACCTTGCTTCGAAATTTGCATTGATACTCTCAATGCATGAATACTCCGGAACAAAGTATGGTGTCTGGTTGACCTGGAAGTACCAGGTACAGAAGCTGAAGCTTGTGCGGCCCTTTGGCTCCTTGATAGGTAGACGGAAAGTTGCTTCCGTCCCTCCGGCCACGCTATAGTACCAAGCCCGAGCACCTTCGAACAAGTTCCCACTGAAGGCGAGTCGAGCATTGGGGTTGCCGACGTAGAGTTGATCATAGCCGAACTGTCGGGCGAAGCGATTCGGCATATATGGCTCGATTGTGCATGAAGTACCTTGCCGGAAAAGCACATACCCAGGCCAGATGTTAACCAACCACCAGAAAATCCCCGTTGACAGCCTAGTGAAATCATCTTGGCTTGCGGAGTCGGTGAATAGTTCCCCGAAAGATGCACCAGGAATCTCGGGGAAGCAGCGGTTAAGCTGGTAGTTCGAAGCAGACAGAATGCACTTTCGAACGTAATACATGTAAGTATTACACCAGTCAGAACCCTCCAACCGCTGTACAAAAGGGACAAAACCCTCTCTCCAAGGCACCGGCGTCATCAGAGAGGGGCAGTGCATCACGTACCAAGCCATTAAGTACGTGTAGGGCAGCTCGACCCGAGGATTGGAGCGCTTCACCGTTGGCTTCCCCTCTGAGTCAACAATCGGCTTGCCAAGGGAGTCGACAGCCTTCCCTGCCTCGCAGAAAGTCTGGGTTAATGCCCGCAACCCGCTTTGAATGCCAGCCGCCATGGCCGGGAGAAGGGCTATGGGACTGCCATAGGCCAGGAGCACCGCCGGGTACACTACATCGGCAACAATGACTTCATGTGGCAGCGTGGGCACCACACAGCGCTTCAACCACAGCATCAAGAAGCCCGCCAACAGTGCTCGATCGGAGATAGGAACCCGGGCTTGATGATGAAAGCTTTCAAAAACCATGTCAGGTTCGAAAACATCCTCGTTCGAAACCGTGGTGTAGAAGCCTTCAGAAGCCTTAATCCTGTCGTCAATCTCCTTGTCGGAGCTGGGAGCCAGTCGGGTTACTGGATGGTCTTTCTTATTGATGCCGTTAAATAAGTAGCTGGCCCAAGACAGCTGCTTGACTCCTCCCGACCTTCAAGAGGTTACCTGACCGCAAATGTGGAAGTGACATAACACCTCCCAATAAGTCTCGTACACTTGAGGAGACCCTTTCTTCATAAGGTTGAGCTCCTCTGTGGTTGGGACATATTCCTCATAGGGAGAGTCCCCTGTTGCCAGCCCCGAGACCTCATGCAACTCGTGCAGGGCAAGGCCCATCTCTCCAACCGGAGTGAAGAATGTCCCCATCAAAGGATTGTAACGTTCCAGGATCCCGAAGAAGTTCTGAGAACTCGGCGGGATACCATACTGGACGACCCTGACTGCTTGGTACAAATCCGTTTGCTCCAACCAGTCCCCAAGGTCGGCAAGGACGAAGCTTACCATCCTGCCCCACCAATACTTCTCGGTGGAATGAACCCACCCGGGCGAACGGAACTCAACCGGAAAATCGCCCTCCACTTTCATGAATGCGTTGAGGAAAGTGGTGCCAAGTTTTGGTGTTTCTCCGACCGGGGGCTCAGCCCTGAGCGACCCAGGGAACAGGCCGAGAACCGCCCTATCATGACTATCATGACGGTATACCCTTTTGGAGCCTAAATCACCGAGAGTAATCTCAGGGACATATCGGGAAAGGTCCCATTTCATCTTCCGAGGGACGGACATGTGCTGGAGATAAGACAGTGGGTACATTCTCTCCATGTCCGGAAGAAAAAATCTTCTATCCCCTATCTGGCGGAGCCATTTATAATCTCCGTCATACATGGAATAGCCACCATCGCCGATATGGTCTCCAAAGAAGAAGGCAGGCTTCTCCAGCCGAACGCGAGCATCCGTTGTGAATACTGCGTCAGTCATAAGCTCCCGAAAAGTTGTCATGTCAACATTGGAGAGCCTTTTCTTGCGCTCCTGCGACCTGTCAGCAGTCACAGGTACAGTCCTTTGCAGCACAAAGGTTAAATCACGGTCAACACCACCTATGTGCCCAAAGTGGCGCTTCTTGGAGAGTGGAGCAGAAGAGTGTGGCACTGCAAAAGAAAAGGACACTTGATCAGACATCTTATCAAAAAAAAATGTTAAGTGTCTAAATTCGCGTCTAGACTTGAGAGTCCGCGTCCAGACGCAGCAGAGACATTGGACGCAGGAATTATCAAAATCCGCGTCCAGACCTGTACATCCGCGTCCAGATGTGAGACCCGCAGGATCAAGCCCGCGTTTTGAAAACCAAGACTTATGAAAAATCTCTAAGTACTTGGGCTCAGATGCCAGACTCATAAAAAAATCAGCACCTGATGTCATAGAACGCAAGGATCAAGCCCGCGTCCGAACCCTTCACAATTAGAAATATTCTAAGTGAAGAATCCGAAATGCAGGGCTCACAGGCACCGGGTCATCAAACCCGCTCCTTGGTTATCAACTCAAAGACCGCGTCTGAGACCGCGTCTGAGAATCAAACACGGTTTATATTCTGTGTTGACGGTTCTCCTCCAAAAAAAAAGAAGATTTTTTTTAGGGGTTCCATGAACTTCCATTAATGGTATTATACCTGGGAAAAGGACTTCCTGCGCGAAGGAACCACCCTCTGGGCCTCGGCGACGGCCGCTTTTGAAGATGATACAGTGGGTTTAGCTTTGGGTGCCATTGTTAATCAAAAATCCGATGATGAACGATGAAGAAATAGAAAGAGAAAGAGAAGACTCCTTTTTCTCAAAAAACCCTAACAGATGCGCTCGGAGAAGAAGAGGATATCTCTCCGACTGTTACCATTTATAGGCACAAAGATTTGCAAAGATACGCGGCGCGTGTCTCGATTAGCTCTACAGCGAGTCATCGCTTGACGCGTGGAACAGATCATTTAATGAACCGGGAAGTCCGCGCGCCAAAAGGTGATGTCCCGACGGTTCCCCAGAACAAGTGGCGGTGCACTCATGACATGGCACGGATCCGCACCCAACAGGCGTGTCTCTCCGAAGTTCGCGTCCTTCCAATCCGGCCTAGCATCGCGTCTGCCCAATGGAATATCAGTCGCGTTTTCCATTTCCAAAAGGCGCACCCCATGAAAGTCGCGTCTGTAAAGCAGTACCATCTCTGCTCTTCAAAAAGAACTGGCGTTCAGTCCTTGCTTCTGCAAATCAGTTCAACAGTACACTGGCACAAGCAGATGATCGTCCACTCCTGGCTTAAAGCGCGTCCATGACAGACTAAAAGCAATCGGGGAGGTTTAGACTGTGTATCTAGACACTCAACACGATCAACTCTGGTGGCCTCAAAGAGTTCAACAGTACACTCACGAAGATCAACTCCAGATAAGATCAAACCCGGAGCATTAACAGTCCAGTCATAAAGGCGAATTCAGCTAGAGTCCAAAGTATTTCGAAATCCGTCCCAGTTAACTGCGGAATATTGAAAACTTTGGAGGGGGTTCTGTAGGCTGTCTAAAAATCACTAAAAGACAAGCCATTAAAAAGCAGAGTTTCAAGTTCTAGACGCGTGGGCTCGACACCCGCGTCTCAACATCAAGGCGCGTGGGCTCGATACCCGCATCTCAACATCAAGGCGCGTGGGCTCGACACCCGCGTCTCAACATCAAGGCGCGTGGGCTCGACACCCGCGTCTCGGTTATAACCGCCCTGGTTATGGGGCCAGTCGCCGCCCACATAGCGGGGAGGTCAGACCCTCGTTGTGGAGCGTTTTTAGGGGGCACGTTCACCCTGGAACCCCTATAAATAGCCCCGTCGCTATTGAAGAAGGGGTCGAATTTTCTTTAGTTAGACGACAACAAGACAGAGACAGGAGAAAGAGAGCTAAACTCTTCAACAAGCTCGCTGCGTACGAGTTGTCCTTTGCCTACCTTCTCTTTGAGAGTTTTGGTAGACAAGAGCTGTGTTACTCCTTCTACCAACCAAAGAGAAGATCCCTGACGATCCTGACGGTCATCCGGTCAACGGAGAACAAGATTCACTCTCCATCGCCACACGAAGAACCCAGCATTAAACAAAGGGAGGATTCAAGACTCAACATCCTCCCTCCCTTGTAACTGGAAGGGAAACAGTTTTGTTGTAATTTTTCATCTGATTCAAGAAAATTTTACAGCACCTCTTTTCTTTTTTTCCGGCGTGTACATAGGTGGGGTCATGAAGTCCATGGGTCCAAACTATATGTGTGCAAACAAGCAAATGCAAATGATAGATTAGCAAACCAAGATCTCACTCCTAGAATGTTAAGCCTAAAGTATCAGGAGCGTAGGCTCTGATACCAATTGTAAAACACCTAGAGGGGGGTGAATAGGTGTAAGTGCTAATCTAGAAACTAAGTGCGCTAAATGCGGAAGCTCAAACAAATATTGCAATCACACTTAATACAACACACAAGTGTAGCCAATTCCCCGTGAAGGGCTGTAGACTAACTCCTCTTCATTCCCCTAAATATGGTTGAGGTGCTATATGAAGCTCTTGTGGTTAAGTACAAGTGAGGCACACACACAAACAACCAAGCATATAAGATGAATAGGCAATATGAATATATGCAAGGCAACACAAGCAATAAATGATATGAAGATATGAATGATGGTTTGCACAAAATAAAGAGAGAGAGAGAGTTAGGAGACAATAGATCAAACGCTAACAACAAGAAATGTTTCGAGATTCGAGCCCCTAGCTCTACATCCCCGCCTTCACCACCGTGAAGGATTTCCAATCCACTATCTCCAACCGAGGGAACCTCCACCGAGGAGGATTTGTTACAACATAAGGAGTACCGAACTCCTCTCTCAAACACCGCCTCACAACCGAGGGATAGGCCCGTAGCCAAACAACAACAACACCTCTACCGAAGAGGGTTACAAACCACCTAGCTCCACCTTACACAAGAGGGAGCAAACACAAATCTCCACCTCTACCAAAGAGGGAGCAAACCATAATCCTCAACCTCTATCAAAGAGGGAGCAACCCAATCAAAGCAAGGGTTTTTACAACAAGTGGTTCCAACGACCACAAACTCTCCTTTTCCACTAAAACAAAGATCCTAATAGATTAGGATAGAAGATATAGCTCAAGTGGAAATCAAGGTGTTTTTGGAAAGCAAATCACAAAGAAAAACTACTTGGGAAATCTCTTGTAGATGATAGAAATGAAAATCCAAAACAATATCCCAAAAACCTAGTTTTCTTTGATTTTCTAAAACCCTTGAAAAAACAATAAAAATGAAATCTTTAAGCTTTAAAACTCTTTTAAAACTTCTTTTAAACTCTAGAGAAACTGAGAATTTTTCTTGTTAAAAATCTTAGCCAAAATCCCAAAGAAATGGGGTTTATATAGGCCAAACAGAAAACTAGCCGTTAGGCTGATCTGGCAGCCTGACAGGCTAGCGGTCGGCCGGCCCGGCCGACCGCCAACGGTCAGAAATATGACCGTTGGGCAAACCCGGTCGACCGCACGGCCGACCGCCCAGATACAGAGAGCAAAGCTCTCTGGTCCGATCGGCCGCCCGGCCGACCGTCCCTGTGTCTGCCAAACGTGCACAAGCCTGTGCACGTCGGTCGACCACAAGGGTCGACCGGCCTTTGGTGCGGTCGACCGACCTGGCCTGTCAGCCACTGTTCTGGGTCAGAAAAACATGTTAAAAATATTTCTAAAAAATCTTTTAAGTCTTCTAAAATCCCCAAAAATAATTTTAACATTTTTCATTGATATATAAACATGTGATAAAAATTTCAACTCAAATATCAAGCAAGTTAGACTATTTTTGTGTTTTAACATTTTTACCAAAAACCAAAACTTGTATTTTATCAAACTTGGATTTTTCAACACATGAATAGGAAAGTCAAAATAAGTTTGTATAAGAAGTTTAAGCATGCATATATAACTAGAATACATCTATTATACATATCAACCATGTAAACTTATTTTGATCAACTATTCATGAAAACACATATCGGTTTAAACTAAAAACCGAAAAATCATAAAACGTGTGTGTTGTGCACTTGAGCATATCAACTATACTAAGCTTTACAAATGGATCTAAAACATACTAAACTAAACTAGGATACCTAAGTCTTCTTGATGATCTTCATCTTCAAGCCGGCTCGATCCCAAACGTGATCCACCGAGTGCAAAGGTATGATCTTGATGCTCGGGCACGGGAATCACCAAGTGAAGGCTTTCAAATACATCTTTTTGAAGCAATCACCAACTAATATCTTGATCAATGGTCTGTAACTAAAATCACAAGATTATTAGTAAACATAACTACATGAGTTAATCATCATCAAAACTAGAGAGGAAGGCCTCCAGGCCAACAGAGGTATTATACCTAAGTGTAATTGGAACTCTTATGTATCTGGCTAATTATACCTGACCAGATATAGTATTTGTTACTAATTTATTAGCAAGATTTAGCTCCTCTCCTACTGGGAAATATTGGAATGGTATTAAAATGTATTTTGTTATCTTCGAGTAATAACTAATTTTGACTTGTTTTATTCCAGAAGATCAAAATAAGAAATAATTGGTTATGCAGATGCAGGTTATTTGTCAGATCCACATAAAGTCAGGTCTCAAACAGGATATGTGTTCACATGTAGAGGGACATCGATCTCTTAGCGTTCACAAAAGCAAACATTTTTATTGTCACTTCTTCTAATCATGCTGAAGTCATAACACTTTATGAAGTAAGTCGAGAATGTGTATGGTTAAGATTTATAACTCAACACATCCAAGTAACTTGTGGATTACTAGTTAACGGAGATCCAACAAAACTGTTTGAAGACAATGCTGCATACATCACTCAAATGAAGGAAAGATTCATCAAAAGCGACCGAACCAAGCACGTACCCCTGAAGTTCTTCTCATTCAGCCAAGAGCTTGAAAAGGTTAAGAAAATTAATATTCAATATATCTAATCAAGTGATAATGCAACAGGTCTCTTTATAAAGGCACTTCCCACTACAACTCTCAGAAAGTTTATTCGTGATTTTGGGATGCGTCATCTCCGAGATTTATGAAGAAGAACTACTCATACCAACTTGACGGGGAGCTTACGTGGCTGCACTCTTTTTTTCTTACTATGATTTTGTCTCATAAGATTTTCCTGGTAAGATTTTTGACGAGGCAACATACACGTATACAGAGATGGTGTACTCTTTTTTCCTCCGCTATGGTTTATCTCACTGGGTTTTCCTAGAAAGGTTTTAATGAGACATCATAAATGGCGGGTATCTAAGGGGGAGTGTTGTTAATAAATGTATCTGCCCACCTACCAGCATAGTAAAATTTACCATCTGATGACGCAAGGGATGACGCAAGCATGCAAATAGTAACTGCATAGCATAGTACCCCAAAGTTTTTCTATAAATAGACCCTTTCTGATTCATTTCAATGTACACTTTATAAATCAATAAGAATTCCTACTTCTACTCTCTCTCTAAAATTCTCTGTTTCGGTGTTATAATTTCTCGGGTCTTATAACAAATAGAACAAATTGGATACAAGAAAAATATAAAACGAAAAGACAAGATAAATTTACAAATTAGAGGACAAGATGATGATGTCTTCACATTTTGACAACAATATCAAAAAAACAAAGTCATGCATGATGGGCCACGTTGCCTTTTGGCACGAACATCAAGGCTAAATCTCCTATAATTGCATCGGCCATGGAGCAATTCTACCAATGCCAAAACAAGACAATATTGAGCCCCTAGAAATTCCTATAGTTTGGTTTCAAAAACACAATCAATTGAAAAGCTTGTTGCCATTCTAGCTAATTACCTCTTCTCTCTTCACCATTCTTTTTAAGTGGTGAGAGAGTTGACAAACAATGAAGTGCTTTTGTTGTGTGTCTCTACTAGAAAAAGAGGAGGTTAATGATGGGAAATATTGTGGCTCAAAACAATACTGTTTGTACAAGAATCTTTGCCAATATTGTGAGGGGAGAAGGGAATTTTGCCTCGTGGGGTGGGGCTGGGCTTGAGAATTTGATGTGTGCCTTAGAATCTATTGATAATGATGATGTGTCATTCATTCATGTCCCTCTCTCTCTCTCTCTCTCTCAACGTTGATAATGAGTTGTGAAGAGAATTTATATATGAAAGGCTATTGCGAGCATCTGCATCATTGTCCCATGCATCTCAATGCATGGAATATGTTGGAAAATGGACATATAATTACTAGCTAGCTAGTGAATCCCAGTGGCGGGCCCTCGTCAAAAACAACTCTAGGCCTTTGAATTGTGCTCCCTTGCCAGTGAGGTCTTCCTCGAGCTGGCCGGCATTTGTGGCTATCCAGTGACCTTTTGACGCCATCTGTGAAGTGCCTAGTCCCTGAGACCCATCCGAAGTTCATCGGCACCTACTGGGGCATCGTTAGCACCGTCTTCTATATTGAAATCATTGAATCTGCATCTCATTCGTTATTTTGTGTTCTCCATTTTTGAAATCTTAGCTTCGCCACAATGTACAACAATACTTACATATAACGCACATTGATGATATCACAAGTACACTCCTAGATTATTTTCCATTCTTATTTTCACGGGTGACATGATTCAACTGTACAGCTGAAACTTGCTCTCTTTACACATGTTACTCTTTGCACTAAAGGAAATTTAGAGATAATTTTTACTTGTGCGTGTAGACTACACTTTTGTTTGGTCTTTTTGCGACTGTACCTCATGTACGGAGGTCTCCATGGAAAACATAAATCGATAAAAGATAACCTAGAGACTAATAAACACTAGAATCCTAGCTACAGTGGGTGTCGAAAATCTAGGGCAAAAGATTATACAACGCCTGATACGGTCACTGCATGCACTGAACATAGCTAGCAAGAAGACATTTGCCATTGTTTGGGGAAAGGAGCCCTTCAACACTATAGTAGTTTTTTTGTAAAATTCTAAGTTCAAGATTATGGGTCTGTTTGTTTAGCCGCAAAGCGCCGTAAGTCGTAACTCATAAAATGAGAATAGAAAAAGTGAACTGTAGTAGGGAAAATATATTATGTTTTACGGTGTTTGGTTGATAAAATGAAAACGTAAATGGGAAAGTATACTGTGTTTTACGGTATTTGGTTAGTAAAGTGAAAGTATAAATGGGAAAGTGTACTGTGTTTTTTACAGTGTTAGATTGGTAATGTAAAAATGTAAGTGAAAAACTTATCACAAAATTAACTGTAGCAGTGACTTAAATATTATAAATACTATTAAATTAAATCTACTATTGTAAATTGAATTGTATTAATAAATTTGAGATAAAATAGTAATAATCTTAACATTTTATTTATAACAATAATATTAATAAATATTAGTATAATTATAAAATATTACTAAATTATTAACTAAATAAATAATATAAAATTTTAAGAAAATCTAATGAATATTTTTAAGAATACTAATAAAACATAAATATTAAAAATTTAAAGAAAAATAATAAAATATAGTTATAATGTTATAATATTTTAAAATACTTAAAAATTATTATAATATTATTGTAATATTATAAAATATAAAATTAACAAAGTAGAATATAATTATAATTTTAATAATAAATTATTATTATAATATTATTATAATGAATACAATAGTACATAATAAAATATTAATATATTAATAAAGTATATTATAATATTAATAAAGTAATTATTTATATTAAAAAAATAAATAATTAAATATATAGTAATTTTCTACTAAAGTATAATATTGTTATATTAATAAGATATTAACTCTAAATACAATATTAAAAAATGGTATAAGTATTAATAAAATAATAAACTATTAAATAACAATATTAAATAAAAATAGTAAAATATTAAATTTTAAAACAATATTAAAAATAATAAAAAACTAAAGATTAAAAATATAAAATAATTAAATAATTAAATAAAAAATTGAACAATAATAAATATATTAAAAAATATTAAATATTTAATAATATTAAATTTTATATTGATTATCAAGTAACTGCTTTGATTTGCAAGTGCACTACAAGTAGAATTTACATAACTACAAAATTAACTGTAGCAACTGCAAGTGAAAAAATGTGGGTGTAAAAATAAAATTTACATGACCACAAAATTAACTGTAGCAACTGCAAGTGAGAAAATGAGAGTTGCATTTTGCAAGTAGTTTTTTAGTGAAACAAACAGCGAAAAATAGAAAAGAAGTTTTACGACTTACGACTTGCAGCGTTTTGCGGCGAAACAAACATGCCTATGTCAAAAATCGTAAATGAAAGCAATAAAACTTACGACCTTCTCTTAGGCCTTTACGAAATGATGGCAACAACAACTTGGATAAAGAACGTGAATAACAACATATACAAGAAAGTAAACTTTAGGTTTTTTACTAAGCCTTTTCTGAATCGTTTTCACCCTACTATAGCCCTTAGCCATGTTCTGGTGGTTCTAACTGGTAACTTCAGATGCTCCCACTATTGTGTAATATCCCTAATTGACAATACAGTATTTGTAAAATTTTTAATATTTATCAGGTTTCACTTATTATTTTTATATTAAATAAATAAATTATTTAGAAGTATTTAAATGTTAATTTGGTCTTATATGTATATTTAGCATTATTAGGTATTATCATTTTAATTACTAGCTAGTATTATTCTCATTACTATTATTATTCTATATATATCATTAGGTATTATCATTTTTTTTAATTTTATTGGTGTATATGTACCACAAGTAGGACTTGATGAGTCTAGTAAGCGTCAATTTTGAGAGGATTTAAATGAGATAGTGCAAGACATATCTATTAGAGAAAAGCTTTTTATAGGCAGTGACCTCAATGGACATGTAAAAACTAGTCGTTATGGGTTTGATAGTATACATGGAGAATTTGATTTTGGGAAAAAATGAACCAAGTAACTCGATTCTAGGTTTTGGGGAAATATCTTTGCGCATCACTGACGCTTTGATATATCGTGAGATATATTCTCACTAGTACATGCAATGGTATCAGGGCATCTATTGCTGATCAGAGGTCATTATCTACATCGGTACTAGTATCAGATGGCATGAAATCAGAAGCAAACACAAAAAAGTAAGACAAATCTAACTCTTCATTAATACACCACTCGCCTACATCATTAGTGGTGTTATTGACATCGAGCTTATTAACACTCGTTACAAGTGGATTCAGCTCCCAAAGACATTCTTCTTCTGCCTCTGGTTTGTCATCATTTTTGTTATCAGAATCTAGTTCCTTTGGCTGGGGATTCTCGTTTGTCTCTAGAGAATCCTGGTATAGGAGGGAGTTCGTGAAGTAGTTTCCACCCCCTTGAACGGATGCCTTTCGGCGATCAACATTCAGACTTTTCCATCTCCGTCAACATGCTTCATGACTTGATGAAGGTAGAAGGGACGATAGAGTTAGGATAAATCCATGGTTGTCCCAGCAGCAAATTACATGAAATGTCGACGTTGATAGCATAGCATGTCACCTCGGATCTTAGGTCTCCGATCTGACATTTGAGTTTAATCTTTCCCATTGGGCGCGTACCATTGGCGTTGAAACTATAAATGGTAGTTTGAGAGGTACTCAATCGGTGAGTGGGGACTCCCAAGTATTGCATGACCCGGCGGGACATGATGCTCAACGCGGATCCTGGATCCACCTGAATGTGGCTCACTTCAGATGATCCAATACACCCTGTAAAGTACAGGGGCCATCATGTTTTCCTTTAACCTGCATATCATCTGGAGTGAAAGTTATGCAGGGGCATGTTGAGAGGCGTGGGGGCAGTTTTCTCCATCTTTCTCTTGTGGTTCAACCAGAATCTGGATCATGAAGACCTCAGCATCTGCTAAAACTTCTCTCAGAGCTTCCCTTGTTGACTTTGATAGTCTCAGGAGCTCATAAAGGGTGATCTTGGCCGGGATGTCGGCCAGTTGAGCCAATACATCAAAGTGGTAAGGTCTCGAACATCCTTCTGCTTTGTCCTTTGAGAGAACCTTGGCATACGGAAGCTCATTTTGCTTCTCTACGAGTTGCTTCGTTGATTTCTTAGTTGGCTCTAGGGTGGGTTTAAGCGGATTTGTCACCATTTCATCGTACTTCTTCAAGTATGACTGACCCGAACGAGTCCCGGCTACGAGCAGCGCATTCGGCTCTGCAATAAGGACGATTGTCTCCTCCTCAAAATCAGTTACCGAGACGACATCAGTTTTCGCTTCTCGAGAGGAAGCACAAACCACATTTCAATGCGAAGCTTTTGCTTTGCCTCCGAACTTCCTGTTGGTAATAATAATCCACTACTGGCCTTCTACGAGATCAGAATGAAACCATATGAACTTGAGGAGTCAGAACAGGTACGAGACCTTTTTTCGCTTATGGTGTGGATTTGTATTGACCACCCTGAGTTTTCCTTTCGGGATGGGAACTACTCCGGCCAGCGTTGGAGGCTGTACCCCAAACTGAATGAATGATGTCATGTTAGCTGTCACTTTCTTCTGCTCCGGGCGAAGCTTGAGCACCTCCGGATCAATCAAATCTTAGAGAATATCTTTGAAGACGTAACAGCTCTTGGGAGGGTGCCCCAGCACCTGTGGTATAAGCAATAATTTGAGTGTCGGTCTTGCCCACCTTCTCAGGACGTCTAGCTTTAGGAAGCTTCAGTCTGTTACTCTTATGGAGTAACTTGAACAACGAATCTACATACTCGTCCTTGAAGGAGTACTACTTGTTGGCGCGTGGCTGGGTTGAAGAGCTACCCCCTCTAGCCGGTTGGGACTTAGAGGGAAACTTTGTCTCTGGCGCTAGTGTATCCTTCCTTTTAGCTTAAAAAGATGCTTCTGGCACGTGTTTTGTCGACTTTTCGGGTCTAGGCTTGTTTTCTTCTACTTTAACCCTGGCGATAATCTCTTCTGCCTGATCACTTTGCTGGACCAACTGCTTCCATATATGGCTTTCAGCTACACCTATCTGAGCTAGGTGTGAGGTTTGCAAATTGTGATGATATGTTTCTATCAGGGTAGCCTGGGTCATAGACTAGGACATCGGAGTGCCGTATTCTGAAATCTCTCCACAAATGCTTTAACTGACTCTCCTTTCCGTTGCCTCGTCGCCAGGAGAGTTGGCATGGTAATCTCTGAGTTGTCTTCGAAGAAGATTGTAAGTAAAAGCTTCTCTAGATCACCCCAATTCTTGACGGGGCCTTCTGAGGGCTTCATGAACCATTAAAAAGCGATCCCCTTCAGGATACCGATGAGCAATCGTGCCAGGATGGCATCATTTGATACTACATTCCCTATCTGATATTTGAAATAGTATATGTGTTGGTTCGGTGACCTTTTGCCGTCGATGGCCTATAGGGTCGAAGCTTTGAATTCAGGAGGGTACGATACAAGATCCCACTTAGTTGGGTACGGCTGGACACTCCCACTTCTTGTAGGCCCTTTCAACTGGCGAGGGCTTCAAGACACTGTTCCAGTTTACTCATCCTTTTGGAATGAGTGCTCCCATTCTCTGAATTGCCTCTCTCTTTGAATGGAGGCTTGGACGACTCAGAGTTGGAATGCTCCTCCTCCTTAGTATATGCAGAAAACGAGCTTTCCCCTTCCTTCCGTTTGCCTTTGGACTTCTTGAAAGGAGTCTTAGCCTTAGGCTTCTTTTTTTTTATCCTCAAGCAATTGCGAAAGCATCGGCTTGAGGCTGTTGATAGATTCTTATTGAGCACGAATCATATCGAGTTGCTCCCTCTGGACCTGGGCTTGCTGTTCTAAGCACCTAGCCATTTCTTCAGGAGTGCTTGCCATATATGCGAAGGCTTCTTTCTCTACAGAAGAGTTCGAGACCTGTGATTCTATAATGGCAGAGTGTGATTCGCTTACTTCAATGCCCCAGGCTAGGGCACTATACTCCACTAGGGCTCTTATACCAGTTTGAGTGCGGGTATGCCGGTACACTCCTTCCGGTTCGGTGTCAGACTCGTCAGGGCTGACTATTGGCTGCTTTTCTTTAGTTTTGCTTGGCGTAATGCTTGGACCCATCACGTTCGCAATAACTTCAGGATACTCTGCATCAAAGAAAGTTCTCCTTATGTGGGAGCGACGCCTTTTAATCGAGCGAGAGATTGACATAGATGATAACCGTTTGAACACTGATTGTTTGCAGTGGCATTCAGAGAGCATCGCTGTGATGAGCCGTTCACAGCAGTATAGTGGAGTGATTTGATGAACACTCCTCTTCTTTGTCAAGTAATTCCTTAGATCCATCAGAGGGAGATTGAAGAGACCAGTCTCGAATCTCTTAGGACGAGGACTTTTCAGCTCCCTTCTGACTCTAGCCGTCGGAGAGTGAATGTTAACCTTGCGTCGCAACTCCGAGACGCAAGTCTCAGGGGCGCAAGGTCTAGAGATGCGAAGTTCACGTTCTATAGAACAGATGCAGCTCTCGTGTTTTGGCTTTGAGACGCGGGTCTCGTGCCTCTGCTGATAAGAGACACAGACCTCGAGTTGTTGATTACCACATTTGTCTGGTGACACTTGAGAGACGCGGACTTCATGAGTCCCGCGTTCTGGCATAGAGCTTCGGGTCTCGTACTCTGAGAAGAGGCGCAGACTTCAAGTTGGCGAATGTCGCGCCTGTGAGGTAGGGCCTCAGAAACTCGAGTCTCATAAGCTGTGCGCTTTGGTATCTAGACGCAGACTTCACGCATTTGATGTTGTTCAGAAGAGACGCGGGCTTGAGCTTCGAGTCCTGTATCTGCTGACCAGACGTGCGCGATGCCTTTGTCGATGTTCAGCATTTTCGTTATGCCTCACGGGTTTTTAAGGACCCCCGGTAACCTGGAGCTGATGAAGAGGAGGGGTGTGACAAGATTGGCCTTCAACGACGTTAGCCTCGCGGTTCTCGTGGGAGGCGTTGACGCGGATCACGCCCGTGACGTGGCCAGAAATAGCCATATTTACGCAAGCCATCTTTGGGGAAGTCTCTGAAGAGACTTAAGAGCGGATCTCCAAGGAGACCCTGAGGTACTGCCGTGCCACCGTGGGGCTCTTGGAGCCAGAAGAGAGAAACTTTTCGTACTTTGCCTGGTCGAACTCCACAACGAGTGATTCGACCATTTTTCTCATGAAACTGACGTCACCTTGCACCACAACTTGCTCATCAGTGGAGAAAGTAGTCCCCAGCGGAGTTATCATCTCTTGTACGGGGGAAAGTTGAAGGCGTATTGCGAAATTTCCTTGAATCAATAAAAAATTACAATAACTCAAAATTTCAACTATAAGAGAGAGAAGACACTCAAGCTCAGATGTTCTCTTTATTTAAGGTTGAGTTCTTTACATAGTGGTGGAAAGTGAATCTTATTTTTCGTTGACCGAGTGAACGTCAAGCTCTTCTAAAAATCTTCTCCTTGGATCACAAATGGAGTAGTACATCTCCTATCCAATGAAATCTCAAAGAGACTTAGGTAAAAACTTGAACTCAGCAAGTTGGCAGAAGAATTTAACTCTTTATGAGTATTGCTCAACTGAAAAATTTTGATCCCTCTTCAATAGCAAACTGTGCTATTTATAGGGGTTTCAGGTATAAAACTGTCCCCTAAAACCCCTCCATAATGGGGGTTAACTACCCTCATTATGTGGGCAGTACTTGACCGAGTAATAGGGGTAGTTATAACTGAGACGCAGGGCTCCTTTGCAGTTGGAACGCGGGCTTGAGCCCTGCGTTTAGCCGTTGAGGTAACGCTGGACGCGAGTCTTGAGTTCTGTGTTTAGGTGTCGCGGTGGTATTGACACGCGAGCGTCAAACTCTGTATCGAGTTTCGCATGTAAGACGCGAGCTTCAAGCTTTGCTGAGACGCAGGCATCGAGCCCCGCGTCTTGACTTTGCAGTGATGCTAAGACACGGGCTTTGAGCCCTAGGTCTTGGCTTTGCAGTGATGTTGAGACGCGAGTTTCGAGCCTCACGTCTTGACATTGCAGTGATGCTGAGACGCGGGGTTCGAGCCTCGCATCTTGACATTGCGTTAATGATTTTTATCAGCCTTGCGTCTGAAGTATGGGCTCTACATCTGACGACTTGTTTTCAGTGATTTTTAGAAAGTCTACAACTCCATCTTTCCCCTCCTACCAGCTCTCGTCGGTTCCTTTCTTCAATTTATAGAAAAAATGTATATGTATATACACCGTCTTCCCCCTCTTACTGGCTTCCGCCGGCCCCTTTCTTCAGAGTATACAAATCGCTAACATAAAGTGGACGAACGAGTATGGAAAATTATTCACCTTACTAGTGACACATCAATGAAGACAATTTCACATCCCATGCTTTCTAAGATTCCAAAGGAATAATAATACAACTCATACTATAATGCATATACATACAAATCCAAACAACAATATATATATATATATATATATATATATATATATATATATATATATATATATATATATATATATATATATATATATATATATATACACGCACACACACACACACAGCACTATGTTGCCTACACAAATACACACAATACGTGTCACCACGCCCTCCCTATCCACCACCGATTCATAGTTCCAATTTCTACTCTACTTAATTCACACCCTTGAATAATTAGAAATAATCATCATTATGATTTAATTAAGGGTTCCTCTTTACTAGGCTTTTAGAAGTAACCCATACTAGGTACTTACTTCCTAAGTATTGCGACAATCGCGAAATGTGCAACCATACACCAATACAAGTATTGACTATAATTTATATACTAAAGTTTTGTCTTTTATAATAATTAATATAAAAACAATGAATTAACTCTCATAATACTTCATATCACTTAATAAAATGGTTATGAAATTTCTCAACTTACTCATTCCTACCCCGAATTCTCTATTTTACTCACCTTCTTCAAGAGTTGCTAATGACTAGATTTCACTCCTCTTGTGTCCAAACAATCACCTTGTACAAAAAAACATATAAGTAAATTTTTAGTGCTAACACTATCAAGAACATGAAGGCTACACACTATTTAATTAGATTTATTTTTATGAAATTTTAAATCAGAATATTACCTTACTTGAGGGTGAATTTGAGCCCTAAAAGTTCAGATCTTCACTGAAAATTACTATCCAAAGTTTGGATCTAGCCCAACAAGAAACCCCCCTCCTCCTCCCCTTGGTGGTACGCAGCTCCACCTCCCCTGGCGCGGTCGGGCTTGGTCGCAGCTATGTTGGGCGCGGCTGCACCTTGTAGCCCCCTCTCCTCCTCTCTTCGATCTTGGTGGAGAGATGTAAAAGGAGGGGAAGGAAAGGAGAAAGGGAGAAAGAGGAGATATTCTTGGGTTTTCCAAAGAAAGAAGGAAGGGTAGGTCTCTAGGGTTTTGTCATGGAGGTTCTCTTTCTCTTTGGGGAAGAAGAGAAGATTTTGGCTGGCTATAAAATTCTCAAGGTGGAAAATTTACAAGTTTGTCATGATTTAGAATTTTCCCAAGTGTCCTTACACTCCACAAGAACATCTTGACCCTTGATCTTTTTCTCCTATGCATACCTAACCCCTCCACTAACTATGAAGAAAAATATGTTAAGTGTATTTCTTGGTTTTTCTTACAAAATACCCTATGTATTAGTTAGTATTTACACACTCTAGTATTGGAAGTATACCCATGCCATATATACAATTCATAATACATATATCTACAATATATTACACTTTAGGGGAAAATTACTTAAAATTTTATTTGAGGAAGGTGGATATCTAATTAATCTATAAAGCTTGCAAATCGTTGGCTAAAATTGTTAAACTGTTGTTAGTCTATACCGGGTATTACATCATTCGCTCGTGCGTTCAGATGAGGGGAGCCTGTAGGCTTGTCTATCTGAGTGGGGGCACATCCCATCAGCGGAATAGATCGTGGCTCTGAAAGGAGGCACATCCCTACAACAGAGTGTGTGACTCCGAGAAAGAAAAATCTTACAACAGAGAGTTTTGGCTCCCGTAAGACTATCGAGAAAGGCCCAAAGTTGTCTACATTAACACTTCACGTGGGGGCATACCTGTCTAGGAATGCATAGACGCGATCCTCTGAGTGGGGGCACATCCTATCATTAGAAGATTAGATGTTCTAAGAGGGAGAAATCCCTTCAGCAAAATGGGACTCCGATGGAAAAATCCCACAATATAGGGTTTCGGCTCCCTAGGATGATCGAGAAAGGTATGTAGGCATGTTTGTGTTAACACTTCTATGCAGGAAAGCATCCCGTCAAGGAGTGTACAGACGCGATCCTCCAAGTGGGGGCACATTCCATCAGCGGAGAATCGCAAGTCCGCTTCTGAGTTAGGGAAATCCTATTATCGAGGCATGTGAATGGATTAATGTCAATATCTACATTAACACTTCCATGTGGGGACACTTCTTGTCTTGGAGTGTACAGACTTGATCCTCTGAGTGGGGGGCACGTTCCAACAGGGGAGAAGCGGATGTCAGCCTCCATGTGGGGCAAACGGGAGGTTTTATTGGCAGCCTCTGAGTAGGAAAAATTTCATTATCGGGGTGCATGACTAGATATATTTAGAAGCGCCTTCGTATGGGGCACACCCTATCCACATCGGGTTTTATTTGCTACCTTTGAGTGAGAAAAATCTCATCATCCGGGTGCATGACTGGATGTATGTCAGAACCGACTCCGTCTGGGGCACATCCCATCCACAGAGGTTTATTGGTTGCCTCCGAGTGGGAGAAATCCCATTATCAGGGTGCATGACTGGAAGGTTGCTCTGCAAAATGTAAAGCATTTAGTAGTTATTTTGTTCTCATGAATATAATATGTAAAGGGAAGATTTGGAAGAATGTACTCTATTTGCATGGAAGTTGGGAAGTCGGTCGATCATCTTGTATTAGGTGATCACGTTTTGCAGGAAGACTGCATGTTTGGTTGCCAAGAGATCGCCTCAGGAGTGAGAACGTACTGCTTGAGGAAGCCTTACTGGATGAATTCCTCCAATTATCTCCGAAGGGCCCAGCAAAGAATGGTTTGGTGCCTCTTGCAGTCGTGATAAAAGTAGTATTTCTCTGACTCAGGCAATGAAGGATTGGGCTGGATCGGCTTCGGGCGTCTGACCCACGGTTGATCTTTGAAAGTGCTGAATACTTTGTTGATCATAAGTTTTAATGGATTGAATCGCTCTGTAGGCCTATAGCTCTGGATTGAACTTGACGGGAGTATAGAGAACACCTACTTCTTGTACGGAGACTGCCCCCCGATGTCGATCTGGAGTGTGGTCGGGAGCTTTGTAAGCAGATTTTGATTTTGTTCCATCATTGCTAGGCTTTGCGGAGTTGTTGGCGGGAGCCTTCATCGCCTCCTCTAACTGGATGTAGGGATGTGCTCAATAGAGCCTCTTAGTCTTGGAGACATTGTGCTTCAGAAGGTTTTTGTAAAAAGGGTGAGCTGCCTGCAACCTGCTGATAAATGCGAGCGCAGATATCTCCTCACCGCAATTGAAGATCTCGGTAAGCTGGCTATGGAAGAAATTGATGTAGGATTTCATACTGTCTCTTGGCCTCATTTTGATGGAGAGGAGATGGGGGTACTCCTCTTGGATTCTTGATGAGTAGCATATTGTATGAAGAAGGTTGAACGGGGAGAGATTTTGAGCGTCGGGACTCAACTCTCAATGAAAGCACAAAAATATAGGGGTAAATTTTCAGAAAGAATTTATCTACACTTTAATTTGTAACCTGGGTCTAAGAGAGAGTAAAAAGACAACACAAAGGCAATTGTTTTTATGTGAAAACCAAATTTGAGAAAATCACGGGGAGGGGAGAGAGAATTCAAATGATTACAGTGAATTTAATAGAGCTAAACCTCTGAAATTTTCACAGGGTACAGTGAAATTTGACTAGGAGAAGACTATTTTCCATACTCAATGGAAAATCTGATTGTGAATTTTTTTTTCTTTTCTTCTCTTTTCTCTTGGTTGTCACTTGTTATCTTTCTTGTCCATCTCCAAGCATATATGTACCGGAGCTCTTATGGGCAGTGTAGGTCATGCGGGTTTTAATAATCACATGATCTGTATGCTGTGGTTATCTCGTAATGGCTGGGATTCTGCTCTTGATTTCAAGAGCAATTACTATCACTTTTTGTAACAATCCAAGCTAGAATAAGGATCGTTGTAACGTGTGAAATGTGGGATGTTCTGGCATCGCAAAGGAACTCCATAAATATAGGCGAAAATTGATATAGTTGATTGCAGTGGTTGCCTTACTAAAGACGGAAGAACTGATCTCGGTTAACGATGTTCTCAGAAGTAAGAATATCCTTAGGACAATCGATTCCTCGGGAGGAGGAACTGTCTCGGGAATAACAAAATAGTACTCTGCGAGGAAAAGCTCAGAGGAGATGCTCAGATGACTTTTACTGTTAGTGCCATCGGGAGGTTCTGATGGTGGGAGACACATGTCTTGATGCTGGTGCGGATCAGAAATTGACCACTACAATCAGTTTCTATCAAAACATATGCTCTTGTGAATCTCTTCCATTTAAATAGAATAATAGAAAGATGAGTGCAATTTATTTTCTTCAATGGTAAAATTTATTATTATCGTTGCCTAAAACTTGTCCATATGTTCAATCCGGCTAGACTCAGCGGTGAAAAGTTGGGATCAGGATTACGTTTTAACCCGAGACTGTGACCTTTGTTTAAAAGGGAAATTATCCACTCTAAGCTATGTCCTACTTTTAAATTGCAACTCAGGACACCACTTATATCATCGTGATTAATATCAACCCAAACTTTTATGTCATGGGCTATAAGTGCTAATATATCAAACTCATTAAGATATCCAATGCTACAAAGAAATTAAGAAATTCAAATTATCGTAGTTTACAAGTGGCCATGAAAGTCAAATATTGTCACTAATTTGTACTAATTCTCAGATAAAACGACTGTCACAATACAAGGAAAATTGCCGGCTTGAAGTCTCAATCTTGAGCAAGAATTTTAATCCAACTAAAATAGACCACAAAACTAAAACACACCACACAACACAATGTCACATTGGCACACATGTGAAAGATGGGCACACATGTGAAAGATGGACACACGAGCGGCCCCGCAACTGACACGTGTGACTGGGAATACGGCTTTTTTGCTTGGATTTAGCCAAGAGGGGTGAAATCTAGGAGGTTAGCTACTAACTTTGTGACTGTGCCCTAGGGGAGGTAGAAGAAACAACTCTCTCTAGGACTTGATAGTGACAAAACAGTGGGGGAGATAGCAAGAAGAGTCATTTTCTATCCAAAAAATTTCACAAAATCACAAAGGACACATGACCAAGTGTTGGATTAGGTGTCTAAGTCATAACTATAATTGATAGCAGCATAGTCCTTTTGGGTTGCCCTCGAGATTCAAAAATAAGTATAACTAAAAGGAGAACAAAATTTCCTTTGGGAAATTAGTCCCACATTGATGGGATAAGAAAACTGGAGGTTATCCAAGGCTATAAATAGGGTCTTAGGGATTCATTCTTTTTACTACCTCTTGGCTTGAGTATTAGCCTCCTTCTTTCTCCTCTTGGAAGAACTCTTTGATAGTTCATCCATACTTAGTTAAATTTTTGAATCGTTGGGTGTGATTCCATCAGAGGCACGACATTTGTGGTGCTTGCTTCCAAGAGATCTGAAGGGATAATTTTAGTTGTTTACTATAACAACTAAAAGAGGCACGACGTTTGTAGTGCTTGTTTCCAAGAGATCTGAAGGGATAATTTTAGTTGTTTACTATAACAACTAAAAGGTATGTAATTATATTTTCTTCTGTAGTAATTTTAATTAATTACTGGGATATTAGGATTCTTTTATGTTCAAAGTTATAGGTTCAATTGTGAAAACATAGATCATGTTTTAGGTTGCATGCTCCCTTAAAAGTCTAAGTTTGTTTGTAATACCTAAAACCCATCAGTGGTATCAGAGCAAGGTTTGTTTCAATTGAATTTGCTATAATTGTTGAATTGATAAAAGGTAACTAAATTTTATTTACCATATATATATTGATTCTCATTAAAGGTATAATGAGAATAAAAGGTAACTAAATTTTATTTATCATATATATATTGATTCTCATTAAAGGTATAATGATAATAAAAGGTAAATAACCATATATACATTGATTCTCATTAAAGGTATAATGATAATAAAAGGTAACTAAATTTTATTCCCAATCTTAGTTACTTTAAGAAAAAAAAAAAAATGTGAAATTGTATGTTAACCCATGAAATTGCACATTACACCTTATAAGTCATTAGTGGAGCGTGTGTGGTTAACCAGCACACTAATAGGGACTAATAAAGAGCAGTAATGGGTATCTTATAAATTGTTATTGTTGATGGAGCGTGTGTGGTTTACCAGCACATCAATTGAGATGATAAATGACATGAAAGTTACCAAGTATATTTGCATGGTTATTCACATCTTGTTTGTGATCCTCGGTATCCCAGTCACAAATGTAAGAGCATAATCTGAGATTAAACATGCCATTGAATAGTTTCAATGAGTCTCAAAAGACTTACCTGTATGAAATTTGCAATTAGATTACGGCATCCCTTTTCTAAGTTGTGAATTCCATAGTTGGATCCTAGCCTCGATATTTCAATTTTGAGTTGTTATATTAAAGGTTATTTTTTTTTCTAACTCAAACTACCTTTCTTTTAGAAATGTCTGCTCCTAACGATGCTTCTGGTTCCTCCTCCTCCAATCACAACTTTTCTTTGTTGAACATCTGCTCAAAGGTGACATTAGATGGCACCAACTATAATGACTGGATGCGCAACATCAAAATGGCTCTTCGTTTCGAGGACAAGGAGTATGTCCTTGACAAAGAACTTGTTGAAATTGACGAAGAGAAGGCCACTCCTGAAGAATTAGCTGCTTATAAGAAGCACTACACGGATGCAACAAAAGTTGCTTGCATCATGGTTGCTACCATGACTCCTGAACTGCAAAAATTCTATGAGGATTACTGGCCGTACGAGATGAACAAAGACCTTATGGAAAAGTACCATAAGCGAGCTCGTCAGGAAAAGTACGAGATAGTAAAGTCCCTCATATCAAGCAAGATGAAGGACGGAGAGTCTGTCAGCGGCCACGTGCAAAGGATGCAGCGATACGTGGAACGCCTTGTGAGGCTAAATGTGCATATTGATGATGAGTTGGCTATTGACATAGTCTTGAACTCATTACCAAGTTGTTATGATCAGTTCATCTTGACCTATCATTTGAACAACAATGAGACCACATTGGCTCAATTGCACAACCTCCTGAGGACAGCTGAACTGGGATGAAGGGAAAGAGTGATCCCCCCACTCCTGCTAATACTACCGTTCTGGCCATTGGGCAAGGAAAGGGGAAAAAGAGGAAAGGTCCTCCCAAGCAAAACTGGAAGGGAAAGTCTCATGTAAAAACCAGTTCTGATATTACCCCTGTCTCTGATCCTAAAGAGGCCAATTGCTTCTATTGCAACGACAAAGGACATTGGAAACGAAGCTGCCCAAAGTATCTGCAAGATTTAAAAGATGGGAAAGTAAAACCATCTACTGCAGGTATATACACTATTTCGTCTATTAACGCAACATCTTCTGATTCTTGGGTCCTTGATACAGGATGTGGGTTTCACATTTGCTCTGTATTGCAGGGACTAAGAAAAAGTGAGGATGTGGAGCATGGTAGAATGAACTTGATTATGGGGAATAGGCGATCTTCACCTGTCACCAAGATTGGAGTTTATAGTCTAGTGCTTAATAATGGTGTTAATTTAGATTTATTGAATTGTTGCTACTCGTCAGAAATGACACGAAACATTATCTCTTTTCATGCATTGTTCAAACAAGGTTTTAGATATTCTTTTAATGATGAGAATGGTTCTATTTCTGCTTATAAAAATGGCATTTTTTATTTTGAAGCTTTACCTTGTGATGGTGTGTATGAAACTGTGATGTGTGTAGACAACTTAGGTAATAGTGTATTTCAAATTGATTCGTCTAATGGTGTAGACAAAGCGTGCTTGTGGCATTGCCGTCTTGGACACATTAACAAAAAACGCATGGCTCAACTCCAAAAGGATGGGGTGTTGGAATCATTTGACCTAAGGTCAGATGATACATGCGAATCTTGTCTTTTGGGTAAGATGACAAAATCACCTTTCACTGGATTTTGTGAAAGAGGTGAAGGTTTGTTGGATCTCATACACACAGACGTGTGTGGACCCTTCAGATCAGCCACAAGGGATGCTAATCGATTCTATGTGACTTTACTGATGATTATAGCAGATATGATTATATCTACTTAATAAAGCATAAGTCTGAAACCTTTGAAAAGTTCAAAGAGTTTAAACAAGAAGTCGAGAATCAATTAGGCAGGAAGATAAAGATGCTCCGATCAGATAGAGGCGGAGAGTATCTTAGTATCGAGTTCCATGACTATCTCAAGGAATGTGGAATAGTTTCACAATTGACACCTCCTAGGACACCACAACTTAATGGTGTGGCTGAGAGACGCAATCGAACCTTGTTAGACATGGTGCGTTCCATGATGAGTCGAGCTTCACTTCCAATATCATTCTGGGGGTATGCCTTAGAAACTGCCGCCCACATTCTTAATCTTGTTCCAACAAAGAAGGTTGCCAAAACACCTCACGAAATGTGGACAGGAAAGGTTCCCTCGTTAGCACATATTAAGGTTTGGGTTGTGAAGTTTTCGTTAGACGAGAAACTCACGACAAGCTTGAACCTCGTAGTGAGCGATGTGTTTTCATCGGCTATCCACAGAAGAAGTCATTTGGATATTTGTTCTACAGACCTAGTGAGAACGTGGTCTTTGTAGCACGGAGAGGAGTCTTTCGAGAGAGAGAGCTCATATGCAAAGAGGACAGTGGGAGCACCGTTGACCTTGAAGAAATTCAAGAGTCAGCAGATGAAGGAACCTTTGAAACCGCTATGGTTCAACCAGAGGAAGAGATTCCAGTTGAACCCATTGACACTTCATTACCTCTTAGGCGTTCTAGTAGAGTTGGCAAGCCAACTGAGTTCTATGGTTGCCATATAACTGCAAATGGAGACACGTTTATCAGTGACAATACACTGGTAAATTTGGATGAGCCAACGAACTACAAGGAAGCCATGGCAGGCCCTGAGGCAGCCAAATGGAAAGAGGCAATGGACAGCGAGATCAAGTCTATGTATGACAACCAAGTTTGGAACTTGGTTGATCAACAACCTGGTCGGAAGACAGTTGGTTGTAAATGGATCTTCAAGAAAAAGATCGACATGGATGGTAATGTAAGCACATTCAAAGCACGACTGGTGGCGAAAGGATTTACTCAAACCCCAGCGATTGACTATGATGAGACCTTCTCACCAGTGGCTAAGATAAAATCTATTAGGATAATGCTAGCCATAGCTGCATTTCATGACTATGAAATTTGGCAGATGGATGTCAAAACTGCCTTCCTAAACGGAAAGTTGGCTGAGGATGTATACATGAGTCAGCCAGAAGGTTTTGTGGATGCAAAGTTTCCCAATGGAGTATGCAAGCTTGAGAAATCCATCTATGGATTAAAACAAGCGTCTCGCAGATGGAATCTTTGCTTCGATGAGAAAGTCAAAGAGTTTGGTTTCTCTAGAAGTGAGGATGAGTCGTGTGTATATGTCAATGCTAGTGGGAGCATAGTCACCTTCCTGGTATTGTATGTTGATGACATACTTCTTATAGGAAATGACATTCCAACCTTGCAAGATGTTAAGTCTTGGCTTGGAAAGTGTTTCGCTATGAAGGATCTAGGAGAGGCTGCCTACATTCTAGGAATAAGAATTTTAAGGGACAGGAGTAAAAGACTAATTGGACTTAATCAGAGTACCTACTTGGATAAAGTACTGAAACGTTTCTGTATGGAGAATTCCAAGAAAGGAGAACTGCCCATCCAGAGTAATACCAAAATGAGTAAGACTCAAAGTCCGAGTACAGATGAAGAGATAGCAGAAATGAGTAGAATTCCATATGCTTCTGCTGTTGGTTCTATCATGTATGCTATGACATGTACTCGTCCTGATGTGTCCTTTGCTTTGAGCATGGTCAGTCGTTATCAGGGAAATCCAGGTAAAGCTCATTGGGTAGCGGTTAAGAATATTCTCAAGTATCTGCGAAGGACTAAGGACTGGGTCCTAGTACTTGGTGGCTGTGATACATTGAGAGTAACTGGGTATAGTGACGCCAGCTTTCAAACAGATAGAGACAACTTCCGTTCCCAATCTGGCTGGGTCTTTACCTTAAATGGAGGAGCAGTTACTTGGAAAAGTTCCAAGCAAGACACAGTGGCTGATTCTACTTGTGAATCAGAGTACATAGCGGTAAGCGAAGCATCAAAGGAGGCAATTTGGTTGAAAAAGTTCATCGAAGATCTTGGAGTTGTGCCAACCATCAAGGAGCCAATGGATATTTTCTGTGATAATGAAGGAGCGGTTGCATTAACAAAAGAACCAAGAGATCATAGCAGATCTAGACATATTGACAGAAAATACCATTTTATCAGACACAAGGTAGAAGAAGGTCACGTTGTAGTGAGGAGGGTTTCATCTGAAGATAATCCTGCAGATCCACTCACAAAGGGTCTGAGTAGGGTTAAACACAATCAGCATGCTAGGAGCATTGGTCTGAGAGAAGATGTTGGTTTTAGCAGTTAGATAGTTAGTTTGAAACTTATAACAAAGTAAATGTGATTGACTTTTGGTGATTAAATAATAGAGAATTATTTATGAGTTTGTTTACTACCTTTTGTCAATTGTTTATTATTGTGTTTCATTTTTGCATGTTTTACTTCCCGAATAATTTGATTATTCGAATTCCACAGTCGATCATACTTTTGGAAGTAAGTAGTGAATAAAGACTGTCATGAATGGAGTTGTGGATTGTCTAAAGAGTTTTAGACATAGCAATGGTATTGCTGCAATGTTCGTGAGTACTTTGAAATGGAGATTTAAGTATTGGATTAACCCACGCTCAGAGAATTACTTCATGGAATTTATCACGAGTAATTCTGAGACGATAATATCTTATAATCTTTAAATGGAGATATATGAGTTGTGGTTTACAAGTCAGTTGTGCGTTGATAATGTGTAAACGCATCAGTAACTTGATGTTATAAAACGCATTGTTGTGCATGATTTGATGAGTAAATGGTGCAAGCATATAGGTCAAAGTTTATTCGTTCCTTTTGTCCTAACGGGAAAAGCGATATCTTTGGGCCCCTCGGTGATTTGAAGTTGACATATAGTGTCGGGCCCGACCAGGACTAAATTGATGTGTTCATTTAGTAGTTCTATGTCATTACAAATCAGAAATCGGGAAACAAAATACTGGACAAAGAGATTGATTATGTTCCATGTCTCATGTTCAAATGATATCTTGTAGAACGAAGGATTATATGATCTCTTATCTTAGGACACGAAACTGACTAGGTCAGAGTTCGACAATGGCTTTTGGAAGCTACAATTTGCTGATCAATTAGGAAGTTATTAGACTTATCCAAGTGGGAGACTGTTGGATTAGGTGTCTAAGTCATAACTATAATTGATAGCAGCATAGTCCTTTGGGTTGCCCTCGAGATTCAAAAATAAGTATAACTAAAAGGAGAACAAAATTTCCTTTGGGAAATTAGTCCCACATTGGTGGGATAAGAAAACTGGAGGTTATCCAAGGCTATAAATAGGGCCTTAGGGATTCATTCTTTTTACTACCTCTTGGCTTGAGTATTAGCCTCCTTCTTTCTCCTCTTGGAAGAACTCTTTGATAGTTCATCCATACTTAGTTAAATTTTTGAATCGTTGGGTGTGATTCCATCAGAGGCACGACATTTGTGGTGCTTGCTTCCAAGAGATCTGAAGGGATAATTTTAGTTGTTTACTATAACAACTAAAAGAGGCACGACGTTTGTGGTGCTTGTTTCCAAGAGATCTGAAGGGATAATTTAGTTGTTTACTATAACAACTAAAAGGTATGTAATTATATTTTTCTTCTGTAGTAATTTTAATTAATTACTGGGATATTAGGATTCTTTTATGTTCAAAGTTATAGGTTCAATTGTGAAAACATAGATCATGTTTTATGTTGCATGCTCCCTTAAAAGTCTAAGTTTGTTTGTAATACCTAAAACCCATCACCAAGAACTTGGCTTATTAGTAACGTGGGGGGGAGAGGTGCAATTATCATGCCATTTTGGTTAGCTACTTGCAAATGCACATAATACGTCCCTAAAAGAAATACATGAAAAAGAGTTTGAACTTCGCCATTGAATCTTGTAGTGATCAGTTTACAACCCTGCGAGGTTATGACACATGTCCTTCTAATCTCTGAGGTGGATGCGTGACATGTAGTCTTCTTCAAGAACCTTTGAAGGAGAATTCCAGTTTCATTCAAACTCAATGCAGTTAAAACAGTTGGAAGATTAAAAATAGAGTCGGTTGTAAGTTTCCCTATCTTTAGGCCAAATCCACATTTGAACAGCTCTGAAGTGGATTGCATATCAACAGCTGAACGATGAACTCTGGAAAAAGACAAACGAGAGTTCTACCAATTCAAATCATGATGTTCGACCCCAAACTGACTTCAAAATAAGCCGATAGATAAGAACTCTGTAATCTTATTCAATAGAAATCTACATGTATAAATAGAAGACCGGGAGACGATCAATTAATCCTAGAAATCCTAACACTAGAGATCAGACGGCCACTATTGTAAGTTTTCTCATTTTTTCCTTTCAGATTTTCATGTAAATCTCTGTGTGTTCTCTAATATAATCTCTGCAATTCATTTTTTAATTCATTACATATTCGTGCATGAATAACTCCTCCTGAAATTATCCACCGCACAGCTTCTCAGTGAGTATTCTACTTGCCAACCTTAATAAAAATGTGGTGCTTAAATATATACTATGCAATGTAAAAAATTCATTGTGGTAGTGTATGCGTACGCGCAGCAAGAAAATCTAACAAGTCCTTTCATATATCTAAAATTTTGGATAAAATAAACACACGAGTGATGTGAGTTCTTACTACTTGTCACTCTGAGAGAGGAGACCAATAATCTAAGCATCATAAACCATTGATGGATCTCAAGCTAAGAAGGAAGCACACGAAATCTCAATTCATTGTTCCACTTGGCAAATCGTTCAGGCACGCGAGTCGCGAGTGGGGCTGGCCAATCGTCATCCGTCCGATCAACATCCAACACTCAGACCCACACTGGCCCCGCTCATCATGCTCCAAGTTATTTTAATTAATTAAGTCCCCAGACTCATCACTAAAAAAATGATTAATTAGGAGTAATGAGATTAGCTCAACAATAGTACCACTAGGGAGGAGGTCCCCCAGTCTGCATGTCTTCTGGAGCAACAACAGCCTGTCCAGAATCTTGCCTCAGAAAAATACTGAGAAGAAGTTAAGAGAGAAGACAAAGTGATCCTCTCAATTAATTAGCACTAATTTTGTGATTAAAAAAGTGATCATGAAGGGTGTACTTTGCTTGCTCTCATTACTGCAACTGAAAGTGAAATATGCAGGGCAGGAGAGAGAGAGAGAGAGAGAGAGAGAGAGAGAGGACCCTACTTGCATGCATGCACTCATCTCTGTATCAATAATTTCACTGCAAAAATTCCTTGACTATCATTTCAAAAAATTCCTTGCCCTTCTGATTAAAGTCAATGAGTACCATGTGCTATATGTATATATATATATTCTACGAAATTAGGATGACTCAGATGAAGTAGTCTTTATTTCAATCATTTTTTGAAGTGAGGTACAGCAAGGTCATTAATATTATTGTTCTGCATATTTAGAGAATAGTACCCAGCATTAACGATAAATTTTATTAGTGGTGGAGCCAGAACTTTTTTTCAAAAAGAATAAAAAAAATATTATTAAAAAAGTGCATAAGAGAATTTAAAATAGCGTTTGAAAAATAAAAGTTTCTCCATCATTCATTAACTATTAAAAAAAAATTCTATATCAAAAACATCTTTTCAGTATACCGCGACAAAGCTTCGTCTTATGATTATAAATATCCGCTCTATTTTAAGCGACGATAATATTTGTTGATAATGCACAAAGGAAAAGGACCTGGGAAAAATACTTACAAGATTTAGGGATTGAAATGGGAAAAGTTGATTTCTTTTTTTTGTTTCCTTTACTGTGATTCCTCTACTTTTTTTTTCTTTATTGTTTCCTTTCTTTGTGGAGATGAGGAGACAATATACATACTCTTTTCTATAATTTTTTTTTTTGTCAGCATCTAATGTGAAGACAATATGTAAGATAAATAACCTTGATTGCCCTCTAAATTATATTTCATTTCAAAAAAAAATTTATAAATCTATAAATTAGTATTGTTCTTTTGTATGTTGACCAAAACTTGTATGCTTTAACAATCAATAATAATAATTTATCAAAAAAATTATTAAACAAAATTTGTTGCTTCTCAAAGCACATGTACAAACTCATTAAACCTTGTTAACTATTGTTGATAGTTTCCCTTTTTTTTTTTTTTTTTTTTTTTTTTTTTTTTGTTGGGGATGGGTTTTTTTTTGTTTTGGAGGGGGGGGGGGGGGGGGGGGGGGGGGGGTGGGGGGGTGGGGGTTGTGGGTGATACTTACAAGATTTAGGGGTTGAAAAAGGGAGAAGTTGGTTTCTTTTTCTCTCCTTTGTATTTATTCGCTATCGCAGGTTGTAGCCTTCATTGGTTGAGAGAGAGAAAAAAGAATACCATCTATTCTTATGGGGTTTTTTAAGATACAAGTCTCTAACACATTTATTATTTAAATATTTTTCCCTAACAATATTATTTTTAGATAGTAGTTCTCAATAATATAAGGTTCACTTGATATTAGTCTTTTACTATTTATTTATTATTTCGTCCAAATCCCGGCTATCATCATGCAATTCAATTATAATATTAAATTACAAATTTATTTTATAAGAATGTTAAATTACAAATTTGTATTTGTCTTATGAGCAAGAAAAGCCAATAAAATAAAGAAAGATGATGAGTAGAGAAGAAGAGATAATAATGTAAAAGTCCCAAGTTAGTTTAGGAAGTAATATAATATTTCTTATTTTAGAATAAATTATTAGTTAAAAGGAGTAATAACAAGTAAGCAATAAATTGTGGGGATTTATATTCAAATATGATATTGTTAGAGACTCATATTCAAATAATAGATTTGTTAGAACCTAAATCCTTAAAACTCAAAAGATAATAAAATTACCCTATTGAGTATTCGGCAACCCATCCTATTCCTTTCTCAATAAGCTATCAAATATATTTCCACCCATGGGCTGTGAATACTCCCCAAAATAAATTAAATATTGGTTAGAACTGTGGGGGTCAAGACTAATAATAAAGTGGGTCAAATTATGGTCACTAAATACATATTAAGAATTATTGAGAAATTCAAGAGGTATCAATTACCTTTGCCTTTGCCACTGAATTTTATTATATAATTGTAGTACTAGACATATATAGTGGTAGTCATTTAATTGTTCATAAATAGCGAAAGTAAAATTATAAATATGTCAATTGCGACTCTGTAGAAAAATAATCGCAATATCATATAATATGACTCTAAACATAGAGGTACTTCTTGTGGCTGTCTTTAATTGATATTTTTGTTATAGTGCACTCCTACATCTCTGGCCATAACAAGCACTAGAAGTGCACTGCAATGCGAAGAATCCCTAGCCAAAAGGGTAATATGAACACTCTAGAAGAGAACAATCTAGCTCCACAAGTCACTGACACTAGTAGTATTTAATCCTTAAGGTGAATGATAGTTAGTAGGAGGCTGTTCGGTTAAAGGTGAAAGTGAAGAAGTGAGAGGTCTCATTTCTCACTTCTGCTCTCCATCTAAAACTGAAAAAGAAAAATGAAAAAAACTTCTTTTTCTTTTCTCATTTACATAACCATTTTCTCACTTTCAGGGTAGTACAGTTAATTTTGCGATCATGTAAATCTCATTAGTAATAAGTTCTAACTCAACATAGTTAACTTTAAGCTCATGTGAATCTCACTCGCAGTCTAATTACAGTCTAATTTTATTTTTTCATAATTAATATTTATTTTAATATTAATTTGCGGTCAACTTTATGGTTAACTTTTTTACTTTCAGTTCCACGTTACCATCCAAACAATGAAAAAGACATTACGTTTTTCTATTTACACTTCCCAACTATCATCTAAACACCGGAATAGAAACACAAATTCTCATTTTTCGAAAGGAAAAAGATCCTACTTCTCACTTTCTCACTTCCACTCACTTCCGGCCATCCAAATAGCCCCAAGAAGCAGCTTTCACCACCATTTGGAGAGAAGAGAAATATTGGAATCTCTTGAGTTTAGAGGAGCGAGATGTTCCTTGTGCCAAGACCACCCTGTTTGCAGGGAGTACAAAGGATGCTCTAGCCAATCAAACGCCTAGTAACAATGTTTCTGTTTATCCACAAGAAGGCCTGACAAAGATGGTGGATGCCATTTATGACCCACTATGGTATTTATGAGTAGTGAGAGTTATCTAGTAATGATCCTTAGTTCTTAGTTGTTGGGAAAACGAATTGGGGGAGAGAAAAGAACAGGTAACAAATGCACAATGAATTCAAATTGAAAAAAATCACGGAGCTACACGCAATATATTATGAGAGAGATTATAAAAGAAGAAAAGAGAAACTCACAAACACTCTTTATTTACAAAGACATACACTTGCACATTATCAGAAGAAAATTTGTGACAGTTGACAGGGCTTTCGACCATACACAGAAGGTTGTTGATAGGTCTTGTCGATAGCAAGTAACAGAATGTAAAGGGATCTCAGATTTTTGAGCGACACGGCGGCCTGTCGACAGGGGCCTATCACTAGCCTGCGGCCAGAACATGATTCTGTTTCCTATTCAGGCGCGTTCATATTTCTTTTTATGGTGGAGTTTAAATAGGAATCAGTTCCTATTCAATAAAGATTTGTTTCTAAAGTTTGAAAGATTTAAAATTATTCTAGATCAAAGACTCTTATAAGGAGTGAACAAGTTTTTCAAGCATCCGGCGGCCAAGATCATCTCATAGATCGAATAGGGTTTGTATTGTAAAACTCTATAAATAAAGATTGTAAACGATAACATGAAAGCTGAAGAGGAAGTCAAGAAAGAGAGAAAAATGATGGTGCATAAAGAGAAGGTATACTCTTATAATCTTGTGGGATTCAATGGGAAGACGATACTCTTAGAATCAAGGGGAAGGTTAGATCTCTTCTACCAAGTTATTAATAAAACTCTCTCAAATTCTCTAAATGTGGACCATAGGCCAAGTTTGAGTCGAACCATATTAATTTCTCGTGTTATTGTCTACTCTTATCTCTGGTATTATTAATGTGCTCTACAATAGCTTTTTTTTACAAGTATTATATATTGTCATGGTTTCGCAACGTCGATCTCGATTTTAAGCGTGCACAACAGTTGATATCGTAAGTGGATTGTTGGTCTCAATAATTGATATTATAGCTATCGTGTCACAACAAAAATAATGTTAAAAGAAAAAAAAAAGTTAGAGAGAAAACATAGTTGGAGAGAAAAATATTGAAGAAAAAAAAGAAGCCAGAGATAGAAAATAAAAAGAAAAGGGTTAGACACAGTTAGGATTGGTGAAGGAGAAAATTTGAAAGGGATGATAGAGAAGGAAAAATACTCAAAATATTAAAAGATGAAACCTTAAGTTTCCAAACTGGAAAATAATCATGTCTCTTGTTACAGAAAATTTATTTTCAAATTCATCTTTGTTTGTGTTTAGGAATAAGCTGCTCAATTTGGAACAAGAAGTGAACTTTGAGAACCTTAGTGAAAGTAACTAAACTTTTGGAGATTTTTTCTATAATTTACCCAAAACAATACTATACCAAACAATCTCCCTGCCAATTGTCCTACAGTTCTTAGCCCAATCTTGGAGACTGCAGGAAATCACAAGTTAATGGTCTCAACTGCTGTAGCTCCCATGTGTTTCGTACACTGATTCTCAAATACATTATGACTAAATGTACCAAAATAAAACCCAAGAATCCTGAACATTAAAACTGCAACAAACTGGGGCCAATAATTGACCTTAAATAAACCCTAGAGCCTGTACATACGCTCAAATCTGCAACAAACATTATTTTGCTGGTAGCAATCTGAGATCTTAGAGAAAAAGGGTCATCATTACATATGATTGCTCTAGAGAAAATTGAGAAAGAGAGCAGAATCTCTGATGAACCTCTCTCTCTCTCTCGTAGCAATCTGAGATCTTAGAGAAAAAGGGCCTTCGTTACATATGATTGCACGAGAGAAAATCTCTCTCTCTCTCTCTCTCTCTCTCTCTCTCTCTCTCTCTCTCATCGCATATATTAATTAGTAGTAACAGGAAAGAACACACACTTGCTCACACACCACCATGTTACATGTCTACATGTTGCCTTCCCGTCCTCACGTGGCAACCCCCTCTTGTCTTTTGCTTCTCTCTAGCAACCTCTTCTCTCATCTCCTCTCTTTAAAACAACCACCGGCTCTGCTCTCTCCACTCTCATTCTATGCCTTTCTTCTTCTTCTTCTTCTTCTTCTCCTCATCATCATCAGCAAAACAAGAACCATGGCATTAGAGGCAGTGGTGTTCCCACAAGACCTCTTTGGTTGCAGCTTGAAGGAGTTGTGTGGCTATGACTTTGGGAATTTGTTGCTGGAATGTGACCAGGGGAAGGAGTTTGGAGAGGAGTGGGGGGTAAATTTGGTGTTGCCATCGACGGAGAATGGCGGCGGCGGGAAGGTGGAGGAGGAGGAGGTGGTGAAAGTTGATAGGAAGAAGAGGCGGCGGGCGAGGAGTTGCAAGAACAAGGAGGAGGTGGAGAACCAGAGGATGACACACATTGCGGTGGAGCGCAACCGAAGGAAGCTCATGAATGAGTACCTCGCCGTGCTCCGGTCGATGATGCCGCCAGCCTACGTTCAAAGGGTACAATACAACATAAATCCCTTCTTTATTTTCTTCTTCTTCTTCTAATTGCTCTGTTTCCCTTCCTCTATACTCACAATCATGCAAATTGCAGTATACTCTCTCTAATTTTTTTTACCAGCTTTTCCCCAACTTCTCCCAACCCAATTCCAACTCCCAATGAAAATCTCTCCCAATCAGAATCACATGATAAGATTTCCTTTGGCCTCAATGTTTGTGTACCTAGCTTCAATCAAATCCAATTCCCAATGAAAATCTCTCTCTCAATGAGTATGAAACTTCATTGTTGCGGGTACCAAATTTCCTGGCATCAAATGGCTTGGTTCTCCTTTTAAGCTTTCAGGTCCTGTTGACTCTGTTTGCCTCTTTTGCAAAGAATCTATAAATTCATGCACCATTGTGTGTTAAAAGGTGTGCTCCTTTGTTGCTTGTCTTTGTCCATCATTGTCTGCAGACCTGTAGCAGGAGACAATGAATTATACACTCAAGAATCATTTGGTTTGCATGAAATTCTGATGATAGAGAAAATTTCAGAATAAAATTATGATAAGAGAAAAAATTAGTTTCATGGGAAATTTTGGTACATAAATCAGTTACTTTAAACTATTGTATACGAAAAAAGAAATATATTTATGCAAAATCACAAGAAAATAGTATGAAAGTTGCTTGGAAAGTGACTTGAGAAGCTAAAGAAGTAAAAACATTACATCTCACACTAAAAAAGAATTTGAAGTTCTGCATTTATTTTGCTTTTGTCCTATAGAAGTGAAAAAGAGCAAATTTTCCTCTCATATATGTAATAATGCTTCCAACATTTCCATGGTTTCCTCTCTTTTCCTTGCACAAGACACAATATTTTTATGTTTTCCCTATGAATCTAGAGAAATCTTGCTTTGTGTGGAGAGATTGCTTTCCAATCTATTATCCATGAAATCAAACCATCCAAAAGAAGCTAATTGCATTCTCTAATTATATTGGGGGAAAAAATTCAAAGGAAACAGCTATAGCTTTCATCTTCCATTCTTGACACTGACTTGCATATGCCTAGGGTGATCAAGCATCCATTGTAGGAGGAGCCATAAACTTCGTCAAGGAACTCGAACAGCTCCTCCAAACTCTTGAGGCCCAGAGGAGAATCAAGCTCCGGCCCGATTTGGCCAAAGGCGGCTCCTCCTCCTCCTCCCCCTTCACTGACTTCTTCACATTCCCTCAGTACTCATCAACTTCTCACAACACCAGTGCTGCGGCTATTGCCACTACTAGCAACAGCAATGCAATCGAAACCATGGCCAAGAACCAGTCGGCGGTGGCCGACATTGAGGTGACAATGGTGGAGAGCCATGCCAACCTCAAGGTCCTCTTGAAGCGGCAGCCTAAGCAGCTACTTAAAATGGTTGCAGGACTTCAGAATCTCCGATTCACCGTCCTCCACCTCAATGTCACCACTGTTGATCAGATGGTCCTCTACTCTTTCAGCCTAAAGGTATGTGACAAGTCTTAGCAAATTAGCACAGAGTGTGTTTGTGTTTCATGCCATGAATTGTGATTGCCACTGATGTACAGGTTGAAGATGACTGCCAATTCACATCAGTGGACGATATCGCGACTGCAATGCATCAGCTTGTCGGGAAGATCCAAGAGGAGTCAGTTTGTAATTGAGACGCAATTTGCATGCAATACTACTGATCATCAATCATCTTCTGAGTTTCTAATGGTAATGAAGTTGTCTTAGTCTCTGTTTGCTGCGTGCTTGAAAATGGCTCCAAAACTCAGGACAATGCCTGTCATTTCATAGGGTGAGAAGATCTGTAGAATAAGAGAGTGCTTTGTGGAAAGGGGTTGAAGATGAATGATTAAAAAGGTATGGGGTCATACTCTCTAATCATGGGGTTTCAAAAAGAGGAAAAATGAGGATGAAGACATATCACTGGTCCACATTTTGTTCTTGTGACTGACTGGACTCTTAGATACCTGTTGGTATGTGAGCTTGAAATGGTTCCTCCCTCAGGAGACCCACATGTTTCAAATGATGGGATTCTTTTGGGTATATCTTTTCTCATAGAGATGTATGTACTGCACTTCAATCTGTTTCTTTCAATGGAATCAAATGGAGTCAAGGGAAGAACGCAGAAACATGAAATGAATGCAAATATCTAGAGATGTACTGCAACTTTCAATCAGTTCTTAACAGTTTGGCACTCCTAAATGTTTTCCCATATCTGATATTTAGTTCTTTCTTTGTTGAGATTGAAATCGATGTTCTATTTATATGTCAGAGTGAAAATTAAATATCAGCTTTGCCTTGTTGAGATTAAATCCTAACAGATCAACCATTTGTTTCAAATGAAAATCACCTCGAAGAGGATTTGCACCATTTTTAGTTATTTAAATCATCCATCAAAGATATTCCAGGTTGGTATACAAAAAAAAAAAAAAACAAAGAAAAAAAACAAGCATAAACACACAGTTCAGTTCTGAGCCCTATGTCAAAACCAAATCTTTCTTTCTAAGTCTGTTTGGCAAATGTTTAAATGACGAGTTAAGAGAGTCTATCACTATCTTAACCTGCAAAACACCAAAAACAAACACATTAAAAACCTTTATCCTTTCTAACTTGCCAAACAACAAAAAGAGAAACAAAAAAACACGAGAATTTTAGTAACTTATTTTAAAGGTTAAAACCTCAAAATAGAGGGGTAACAAATCTATCTTTATTTGATGGATTAAGAGTTAACCCTTGTATATTGTGTAAGAATATGTAATAACTCTTGTGCACAAACTTATCCTAATATTTTGTTTTGGCAGGCTCACTAATATATATATATATATATATATATATATATATATATATATATTATATATATATATATATATATATATATATATATATATATATAGGGGTTACGGTACCTCAGCTCTCAGCTGAGAGAGTTTCTCAGCCGGCATGACGTGGCTTCATATTAGCCGCAGAGAAGTCAAAAATTTAGGCGGTAAAAGGAGACCCTCAATCACTTTTCGTTGCCCAATGACTGAAATACCCTCAGTTTCACTTTTAACCTGCTATAACTGTTCCTAAGCTAAATAGGATACTGCGACCGTGGTCGCAGTCTTATGAAATAAGAGTCGCGGTCAATGGAAGCAGTGACAATAATCTCGTAAGTTAATTAATTAAGATGATTAGAAGATTGCGACTTCGGTCGCAGTCTTATGTAACAACAATCTCTTTGAGAATGTTTTGTATGATAACAATGCGACCTTGGTCATAGTATTTTTTTATTAAGTAATCTAAATAGGATACTGCGACCATGGTCGCATTCTTATGAAACAAGAGTCTTATGAAATAAGAGTCGCAGTCAATGGAAGCAGTGACAATAATCTCGTAAGTTAATTAATTAAGATGATTAGAAGATTGCGACTTCAGATGCAATCTTATATAACAGCAGTCTCTTTGAGAATGTTTTGTTTTATAACAATACGACCTTGGTCATAGCATTTTTTTATTAAGTAAACACCAAAGGATACTGCGACCATGGTCGTATTCTTATGAAACAAGAGGCATAATCAATTGAAGCAGGGAACAATGTCTCGAAAGTTAGGTAATTAAGATAATTAGAAGACTGCGACTGAAGACTGCGACATTGGTCGCAGTCTTATATAATAGCAGTCTTTTTGAACTTATTTTTCATTTTTGTGACCAAGATCGCAGTCTTTTTATTAATAAATTTTAATTGGACTGCGACTTTGGTCGATGTCTAGTAAAACAAATGGTTTGAAGTGAAAAATACCTAGAGGGGGGTGAATAGGTGTAAATGCTAATCTAGATACTAAATGCGGAAGCTTAAAAATTAATTTACAACACACTTAATACAACACACAAGTGTAGCCGAATTCCCCGTGAAGGGCTCTGGACTAACTCCTCTTGATTCCCTAGATAAGGGTTGAGGTGCTATATGAAGCTCTTGTGGTTAAGTATAAGTGAGGCACACACAAACAAGCCAAGCATATAAGAATGAGCAATATGAAATAATGCAAGGCAACACAAGCAATATGAATGAAGAATGATGCTTTGCACAAATAAGAGAGAGAGAGGGTTTAGAGGCAATGGATCAAATGCAAACACAATGATATGTTCCGAGGTTCGAGCCCCTAACTCTACGTCCCCGCCTTCACCGAGAAGGATTTCTAATCCACTATCTTGTCCACCGAGGACTCCCACCGAGGGAACCTCCACCGAGGAGGATTTGTACAATAAGGGAGTACCGAACTCCTCTCTCAAACACCGCCTCACAACCGAGGGGTAGGCCCGTAGCCAAACAACAACCAACACCTCTACCGAAGAGGGTTACAACCAATCTCCACCTCTCACTAGAGGGAGCAAACACCACTCCGATCAACCTCTACCAAAGAGGGATACAATAAGTCAAGGGGGTTTACAACTTGGAGCCTCAATCAACCTCAAACAATCTCTTTTCCACAAAACAAAGATCCTAAAATAGATTAGGATAGAATGATAGCTCAAGTGTGGAAAAACTAGAGTTTGGAAAACAAAAACTCAAAGAAAAATACTTGAAAAAACTCTTGGTAAAAGATAGATATGAAGAACAAAGTAAATCTCCCAAATTTTCTATTTTCTTTGATTTTTCCAAAAACTCTAAAACAAAATAAAGATTGATCTTTTGAAGCTCTAAAACCTTTTGAAAACTTGTTTTAAACACCAAGAAAGGAGAGAAATTTTAGCTCTTGAAAACTTAGCCAAAATCCCAAAGAAATGGGGTTTATATAGGCCAAACAGAAAACTGGCTGTTAGGCTGATCTGGCAGCCTGACAGGCCTGCGGTCAACCGCCCGGTCGACCGCCAACGGTCTAAATGTGACCGTTGGGGCTTCCGATCGACCGTCCGGTCGACCGCCCAGATACAGAGAGCAAAGCTCTCTGGTCCGGTCGACCGACCGGTCGACCGGCCCATGTGTCTGCCAGACGTGCACAAGGCTGTGCACGTCGGTCGACCGCTCGGTCGACCGGCCCTTGGTTCGGTCGACCGTGCGGTCGGCCGACCTGGCCTGTCAGTCACTGTTCTGGATCAGAAACTGGGGTTAAAAATATTTCTAATAAATCTTTAAAACTTCTAAAAATCCCCAAAAATAGTTTTACCATTTTGCATTGATATATAAACTTGTGATAAACATTTCAACTCAAATATCAAGCATATGAAACTATTTTTGTGTTTTATCATATTTGCCAAAAATCAAAACTTGTATTTTATCAAACTTGGATTTTTTAATAAGGAAATCTGATTTTTCCTAAAACTCATGAATAGACATATCAAAATAAGTTTGTTTAAGATATGAAGCATGTATGTATATTGAACACATTTAATATACATAAAAACCATTTAAACTTGTTTTGATCAATCTATTCATGAAAACCAAATCCAAACGTAAAACGTGTGTGTTGTGCACTTGAGCATATCAACTATTCTAAGCTTTACACATGGATCTAAAACACACTAAACTAAACTATGGATACCTAAGTCTTCTTGATGATCTTCAATCTTCAAGCCGACTCGATCCCAAACGTGATCCACCGAGTGCAAAGGTATGATCTTGATGCTCGGGCACTGGAATCACCATGAAAAGCTTCTAAACTCCTTGTTGAAGCTAATCACCAACTAATATCTTGCTAAATGATCTGAAACTTAAAATCACAAGATTATTAATAAACATAACTAAATGAGTTAATCATCATCAAAACTAGAGAGGAAGGCCTCCGGGCCAACAATCTCCCCTTTTTGATGATGACAAAACTCATGGAGTTATATATGCATGGATTAAAGTTAAGCTTCAAAGAAGCTCCCCCTTAACTCATGCATAGCAATAAACAATAAATATGTGCAATGAATATTAAATATGATAATGCATAGATCATGCATAAAACAATAAAACATGTTCTTATACCAATTGAAATTTTCAAAACAAAAACAAAACATGCTCTAGATACCAATGCTCTAGATACCAATTAAAACATCTAGATACCAATTAAACTTAATATATGCAAAAACATAACTATGCATATAAAATTCAAACTCAATCATGCAAAAACATAGAAGGTACATGTTTTATATGCATGTTAAACTCTCAAATAATTCTCCCCCTTTTTGTCAATCATCAATAAAGGGGTAAAAGCAAAACCAAATCAATAAATTTTTCTCCCCCTTTTTGTCTAAAACAAAAAATATCAATATGGGGGTGACAATCAATTAAGATATCAATTGAAAATATGTCAAAGTAGCATCTTGATACCAATTGAAAGTAAACATAGATCAACAAATAAATGTTATATGCTATATACATTCATGAAGAGGAAGACGCTAAGTTAACTTCCCTACATACATACATTACATGAAGAAAGGATGACAAACCTAATCACATAACACATAATATGCAATGCATAAGAGGAGATGTGAAGCTCCCCCTACACACGTGTACCACATAAAGAAGAGATGTCAAGCTCCTCAATACAAGATACACTCAACATGAATCTATATGTAGAAGAGATGTTAAGCTCTCCTTGCATATATGCAATACAAATCAAAACTTTTGTATTTATCTTTAAACAAAATTTTGAGATACCAAATTAAAACATTCAAATAAACATCTTGATATCAAAAGAGAGTATTTTTCTTTTTAAGCCATATAAACAATTTTGATTGTGATATCATATGCTTAAAATAAACATCAAATTTCTAATCATAAAGTGTGGGAGTGGAAACAAAATACTAATTGAAATATAAAATCAAAATTTTTCCCCCTTTATGAAATACCAACTAAAACAATGCGTAGGCTCAAAATAAGATACCAATTGAAAATTGAATCAATTGAAACAAAGTTAAAACTCAAGCTTTAGCATAAACAAAATTTTGTGCTTAAAGATATAGGGATATAATAAGCACAAATAAAAACATATATATGTATGAAAAGTTTAATACCAATCGAAATTGATACTATTGGAATTAAAAAACATACATACATACAAACATATATGAGTATACAAGAAAGGTCAAAATTGATACCAATTGAAAGAATCCAATGATACCAATTGAAATAACAATAATATCAAAGTATAACTCATATGACCTATCCTCCCAATCATGTTCAAGTTTAAAATGATTTTCACTATAAAGCATACATGAGCATGATCTCCCATCCAACCGCCCTTGGAAGGTAGGGGTTTTCAAAAATAGATTTGAAAATAAGGTTTGCTTGAAAAACTCTACCATATGAAGAATATCGCAACTAGTTATATGAATTGTAAATTAGTACGAAATCCTTCAAGTAAGGAAAAAACAAAATGTATTTCATGAAAAACATGTAAATCACATGGCACTAAACACTCAAAATCAATAGAGCTCATATCATACTCATGAAAACATAATCATGAGAAACATTTAAATAAGGTGAGTGAACAAGTGTTATGTGAAACATATCAACATGAAAATAGACATTCAAGCTCAAAATTCCTTTAAACATGAAAATCATCAAAACTATTTAATCTTCAAGGTATATGTATGTCTTATACAAACTAAAGTATACATACATATCCAAACACAACGAGTCCACAAAGATATATGCATGAAGGCACGTGGCTCAAAGGATGTATATGTATAACAATAATTTGGATAAAATAGACATATACATGAAGTTAAACATAAACACAAAAACATGAAACAAATCCAAAAATGGAAATACAAGTTTAAAATGCATGAATCATCAAAACTAGACTATACTAGCACATCTAATGGGAACAAATAAGCATTCAAGCACAAACATATATAGATTTATTTGTGGCCCACTATATGCACAAATATATACCTAGTCTTAATGAAAACTAACATTTAAACATCTATTCAAAGCATGAAGCATAAACAAGACAAAAATCATCATGATAAACAAAAACATGATTATTATGTGAATTCACATGTTATTAGAGTTATGATAAACATGATAGCTAAACAAAGGTGAGAACACTAAAATAATGATCCATATTAAACATGGGTGTCTCAAATGCTATACATGTATGTCAAGAATCTAATAATCATGGCATTTTCATAATGATCATATAACAACAAAACATGCTATAAATAATGAACATGAAAAGCATGCATAAATATAAACAAGGAGTAAAGGATTGTTATCAAAACCGAAGAGGCAACTCTCCAAGTCTCCAAAACATGGTGGTCCTCTCCACCAAACATCCCTTGAAAGTGATGCATCCAAATAATCTCTTTAAGCTCGGAACACATCCACTCCAAGGTACCGCTACTCTCACGTCATGCGAGAGCCCACACCTACATCATAAACAAGAGGGGTGGTCTTTGGTACCCATAACTTTTTGGGTCCATGGGGTTAGTACCTTCTCTAACCCAAAAATTTATTTGCTAAATTTGAAACATGTATACGATCATAGCAAAATTTAGCAAGGTGGCCCTTACGTTCACAATGTGTACAAGTGTACACATGAGCATACAATGTGTGATGGTGTCCGTGAGGAGCATGTGTATGCCGTGGAGGGTGTGCATGCATAATATATGGAACTTATTTCTTTCGAAACAAAGATTCCAAACGTGTATGACCCACTACACATTGGCTCAAAGTGGAGCCCAAACAATCAACACTCTTCTTAAGCAAGGATATATCATGTTCATTAAAGAAGAGTGTGGCATGCAATAGGTGTTCTAGGTGAAGCATGGCAAACATGAGAAACAATATCATTTTTTAAAGATTTATTTTTATTTAAACAAATTTCTAATTCTTTAAAATAAAATTAATTTCTCTTTTCAAAGAATCATTTTCTTTTAAAACAAAATCAATTTTTGAAGTTAGAACTTTATTTTTCTTCAAAACATCACAATCATTTTTATTCTTCAAAAATTCATTTTCTTTTAGTGCAAGTTCAAGTTGAGATTTCAATGAATCCCTTTCATTAGAAATCTCCTCTTTCTCTTGCAAAATAATGTCAAGTCTAGAAATCAAATTTTTATTTTCATTGTTAAGGCCTAGACTTTTCTTTTTCAAAATCTTATATTTTTCAATTAATTTTTCACAAACTATGGAAAGTTCTTCATTCAAGGCATGAAGATCAATATTCTCATCACATGAAGAACTGGCACTATCATTATCTAGTTGAGATTCTGAAAGTACCTCAAGGGAGTCATTCCCTTGGACGATATAGCATTGAGAATCGGATTCTCCACTAGATTCCTCCGGTTGATTTGGCATTTGAAGCTTGGAGGTGGATGTGGTTGTCAACATATTCCACACTACAAATGCGGAATCAAAGTTAGAAGCAAGCATAAGATATTCTTTATTTAATGTGCTTCTAATAGCCTCAAGGGCTAGTGCATTGGCCCCTATATGCTTGCTATCACTAAGGTAGGATTCCTTGGTAATGGCAAGGTGAACCTTATATCTTAGGGTTTGTAAATAGATGGACATCTTAGTCTTTCAAACAATAATGTTGGAAGGGTCAAACATAGGTGGGGTCATGAAATCCATGGGTCCAAACTATATGTGTGCAAACAAGCAAATGCAAATGGTAGACTAGCAAACAAGGATCTCACTCCTAGGATGTTAAGCCTAAGTATCAGGAGCGTAGGCTCTGATACCAATTGAAAAACACCTAGAGGGGGGTGAATAGGTGTAAATGCTAATCTAGATACTAAATGCGAAAGCTTAAAAACTAATTTGCAACACACTTAATACAACACACAAGTGTAGCCGAATTCCCCGTGAAGGGATCTGGACTAACTCCTCTTGATTCCCCTAGATAAGAGTTGAGGTGCTATATGAAGCTCTTGTGGTTAAGTATAAGTGAGGCACACACAAACAAGCTAAGCATATAAGAATGAGCAATATGAAATAATGCAAGGCAACACAAGCAATATGAATGATATGAATGAAGAATGATGCTTTGCACAAATAAGAGAGAGAGAGGGTTTAGAGGCAATGGATCAAACGCAAACACAATGATATGTTCCGAGGTTCGAGCCCCTAACTCTACGTCCCCACCTTCACCGAGAAGGATTTCTAATCCACTATCTTATCCACCGAGGACTCCCACCGAGGGAACCTCCACCGAGGAGGATTTGTACAACAAGGGAGTATCGAACTCCTCTCTCAAATACCGCCTCATAACCTAGGGGTAGGCCCGCAGCCAAAAAACAACCAACACCTCTACCGAAGAGGGTTACAACCAATCTCCACCTCTCACTAGAGGGAGCAAACACCACTCCGATCAACCTCTACCAAAGAGGGATACAACAAGTCAATGAGGGTTTACAACTTGGAGACTCAATCAACCTCAAACAATCTCTTTTCCATAAAGCAAAGATCCTAAAATAGATTAAGATAGAATGATAGCTCAAGTGTGGAAAAACTAGAGTTTGGAAAACAAAAACTCAAGAAAAAATACTTGGGAAAACTTTTGGTAAAAGATAGAAATGAAGAACAAAGTAAATCTCCCAATTTTTCTATTTTCTTTGATTTTTCAAAAACTCTAAAACAAAATAAAGATTGATCTTTGAAGCTCTAAAACCTTTTGAAAACTTGTTTTAAACACCAAGAAAGGAGAGAAATTTAGCTCTTGAAAACTTAGCCAAAATCCCAAAGAAATGGGGTTTATATAGGCCAAACAGAAAACTAGCCGTTAGGCTGATCTGGCAGCCTGACAGGCCTGCGGTCGACCGCCCGGTCGACCGCCAACGGTCATAAATATGACCGTTGGGGCTTCCGGTCGACCGCCCAGATACAGAGAGCAAAGCTCTCTGGTCCGGTCGACCGACGGTCGACCGGCCCATGTGTCTGCCAGACGTGCACAAGGCTATGCACGTCGGTCGACCGCTCGGTTGACCGGCCCTTGGTTCGGTCGACCGTGCGGTCTGCCGACCTGGCCTGTCAGTCACTGTTCTAGAACAGAAACTGGGGTTAAAAATATTTCTAATAAATCTTTAAAAACTTCTAAAAATCCCTAAAAATAGTTTTACCATTTTGCATTGATATATAAACTTGTGATAAACATTTCAACTCAAATATCAAGCATATGAAACTATTTTATGTTTTATCATATTTGCCAAAAACCAAAACTTGTATTTTATCAAACTTGGATTTTTCAATAAGGAAATCTGATTTTTCCTAAAACTCATGAATAGACATATCAAAATAAGTTTGTTTAAGATATGAAGCATGTATGTATATTGAACACATCTAATATACATAAAAACCATTTAAACTTGTTTTGATCAATCTATTCATGAAAACCAAATCCAAACATAAAACGTGTGTGTTGTGCACTTGAGCATATCAACTATTCTAAGCTTTACACATGGATCTAAAACACACTAAATTAAACTATGGATACCTAAGTCTTCTTGATGATCTTCAATCTTCAAGCCGACTCGATCCCAAACGTGATCCACCGAGTGCAAAGGTATGATCTTGATGCTCGGGCACTGGTTTCACCATGAAAAGCTTCTAAACTCCTTGTTGAAACTAATCACCAACTAATATCTTGCTAAATGATCTGAAACTTAAAATCACAAGATTATTAGTAAACATAACTACATGAGTTAATCATCATCAAAATTAGAGAGGAAGGCCTCCGGGCCAACATGAAGATGAAATTTCATACTGCGACTATGGTCACAGAATTCAATTTTATCAGACAATTTTATCAAACTATGTAAAACAAATAGTTGTTGGAGATCTAGGTCTGCGACTAAAAATTAATATCTGATCCCGCTCTCGCTTTTTTAGAACGATATTCTTTATAAGTCAAAAATCTACATCTGACAGTGTGAGAGACACAGAGAGATAGACATATAAAAGAGGAGAAAAAATAATAATAAAAAAAATATAAACTAATACATCATCCCAAGAAAAAGACAAACGATAGGGCTTTTAGTAATTTCAATTATTTTCAAAACCAGGACGTCATTTTAGATTGTCGAATTATGTGGCCCATAATGTGCCACGTCACCGCAGGCTGAGAGAGTCTCTCAGCCGTCGGCTGATTACATTTTTCTCATATATATATATATATATATATATATATATATATATATATATATATATATATATATATATATATATATTGAGAGAGAGAGAGAGAGAGAGTGAAAGACTTGTGTCCTTCCAAAAGGATTTGACCCCGAGTCCTTCCCACTCAAATTCAACCCTCCAACATGTAGGGAGAGAGAGAGGAATAGAGGAGAGTTTTTATAACTCATCGGGAAAAAATAGCGCAGAGACCGGAAGCCAAAAAGGAGCAAGAACGAATCTTGTTGTAGGTCAGGAATAGAGCCTGGTCGACTGCTCAGTCGACTGGTGTGCACAACGTACACAAGCATGGCCCGATCGACTGCCCGGTCGACCGTGGCAAAGGAACGGTCGATCGAAGCGGTCGACCGACTGAAAGGCTTAAGTCCCGGTCGACCGACTGAGGACAGGTGTTGGTCGACTGGCCGGTTGACCGACATATGTGGTATGCCTCCCCTAAACAGATGCAGACTCCTTTCTATTTGGGGTCGAATCCAATTGGGGTTTCCTAATTCCTTGGAACTCTCTGGCTATAAATATGGGTTAGGGCCCTCATGAATTGTATCTCTTGAAGTATCCCTCTGGTATTTCTTGTATTGATTATTAAATCAATAAAATCTCTCTCTCTCCCTTGCCCCGAAGACGTAGGAAATTGCTGAACCTCGTTAAATATTGTGTTGGCTTGTTTTCTCTCTTATTTCTCTGTTCTTATCGTGCGGGTACTTCTCCACTGCATCTATCTCTATTGGTAGATTTCTCATTGGTTGTTGCCTCGCGCGCAACAAGTGGTACTAGAGCATCCCAAGTTCATCGTGAGATCGTGTGTCGATTCCTAGGGCATCAGTTGCTGTTTGGCGGAGATCGTGTGTCGATCTCGGAGCAGCGTTAGAACTGTTTATGGGATCGTGTGTCGATCTTAAAAATAGTGTTTGGATTGCTCGAGGAATCAATTCGGAGGAGTAGAGCACTTCTGTAATATCCCTAATCTAAAATACTTTATTTTTATTTTTCTAAATTATTTATTTTATTTTACTAGTGATATTATTATTATTTATTAACTTGAGTTGCAGTACAAATTATTTTAAGATAGTAAATGGTATTTTAGCCTTATAATTATATTTAGAATTATTAAGTATTATCATTTTAATTACTAGCTAGTATTTTTCCCATTACTATGTTACTAGTATTATTATTATAGTTGCTATTATTGTTAATATTGATATTGTTATTATTCCTGTTCGTATTATATTGTTTTAGTCATTTTTTTATAAATGTTAGTATTTTTACCAAGTATTATTAGAGAAGATTTTTAATGTTGATAATTTTATTATTATTACTATTGTTGTTATTATTATTGTAATTATTATTGTTAATTATTATTATGATATTGTTAATCACTATTAGTAGTATTATTATTTTCATCTAAACCCAATAAGCTCAGCCCATTCTCCTTTTCCTTTTGTTTTCTTCTCCTTTTTATGCTAATCCCACATGAGCCCAGGCCACTTCCTTATCTTCATCTTTTTCTATTTTTCTTTACGCCCAAAAACTAAGCCCATAAGCCCACTTTCTATTTTTCTTATTCTTCATATTACTTATTTCTCTTAACTAAATCGAATAACCTATAAACCCATTACCATGAGATCCTTACCCATTAACCCAAACCCAATCCTAATCCTAATCTAAATCCTAACTACTAAATTAAGTAATTTAAACCTAATTAGAATTCACGTTTCTAAAATCTCTTATAACCTATATAAAGACCACAAACCCTTCTTTCTCTCTACCTCAAGAGAAAACCCTAATCTAAAATCTTCTCACTTTCATCTTTCCCTTCTCCTCTCCTCAAGTGGATCATGAACGAAAAGGGCTTCGAGGTACAGAGATTGAGCAGAAAGCAAGGAGATATTGAGGAGAAAGTAAGGAGGAATAACTCAAGTAAGTAGATCTAACTTGTGAAATTAATTTCAGTTTTTCTTAAAAATGAATTAAATTAAATTAGAACCATAATAAATAAATTTCAGTTTTTCTTAAAAATAAATTAAATTAAATTAGAACCAAATAAATAAATTATTAAACAACTCAAGTAAGTAGATCTAACTTGTGAAATTAATTTCAGTTTTTCTTAAAAATAAATTAAATTAAATTAGAACCAAATAAATAAATTATTAATCTCAACTATCTGTTATTCAACTACCCATATGGCAAAACTCACCATAATATGTTAATAGTTCTTAGAAATTTACCTAAAATAATTTTTATATAATCATAATTTTAGTTTAATTATTTTTTTAGAAGTTTTAAACAACAGATTTTCAAAAAAGAAAAAGAAAAAAATAAAATTCCAGCCCTGCTCTCGGCCAAATGGCCGAGAGCAGAACCTGACATGCACCCTTGGGTGCACAGTCGGATCGGCCGGCCCACTGTGCATACATCAAATAAAAAAAAATAAAAAAAATTCTCTATGCCGGCCTGGCTGTCTGGCTCAGGCCAGGAGGCCTGGCTTGGCCAGGCGCGGGCCAAGGCTGGCCTGGACTGGGCCGGGACTGGCCCAGTCAGCGGTTAAAAAAAAATGAATATACCAGACAAGGCCTGGTCTGGCCTGGTCCAGCCCAGGCCTGTACATGGGCCTGGGCTTGGGCTGCTGTGTTTAAAAAAACAAAAACAAAAACAAAAAAAGGGAAAAGAAAAAATGAATTTCTGGACCAGGTCTGGGACTAGCCTGGTCCAGCCTGGACCTGCACTGGGCCTGGGCTGCTGGTTAAATAAAAGGATAAGAAAAGAAGAAAGAAAGGAAGAAAGAAAGGTGAATTTGTATATTAAAATAATTTATTAAAAATATCAAAATAAAATAGAGAAAATATAAATTACAATCTACACTACTTCTACTTTTCATGATAAAATTTTCAGAAGAATAGCAACATAAATTAAATCAAATTACCCCTTTAAAGTCAGTTTTGTTAAATGGTAAATTCGGACCCGTTAAGAAATTTAATGTTAAAAAGCCTTTAAAAATCCAATAAAAGAAGATTTAAAATTAGTTAAATTAAATCTATTAATTTCATGTAATCTAGAGGATCATATTCCCAACCTTAAGTTAATTAATCAAGATTAAATAATTAAAGATCCTAACTTCTATTGAAGTACTTTATGTAGATTTACGGGATTTTAGGATTTGCAGTGCTTTGGATTGTGATCGAGTTCAGTGAGTGTTTCACTTCTTTATTTAATTTTGTGAGTGTTTTCTTTTCCTTATATAATTCTATTTTGTGAGTGTTTTACTTATTTGTTTTGTAAATGTTTCTCTTCTTTGTTTAATTTTATTTAATTTTGTTGTGAGTGTTTCACTTCTTTGTTTAATTTTATTAAATTCTATTTTGTGAGTGTTTCTTTTCTTGTGTAATTTTATTTAATTTTATTGTGAGTGTTTCACTTCTTTGTAAAATTTTATTTAATTTTATTGTGAGTGTTTCTTTTCTTTGTGTAATTTTATTTTGTGAGTGTTTCTTTTCTTTGTGTAATTTTATTTTGTGAGTGTTCTCTCTTCTTCTTCAAGTAAATAAGAATTTTGTGAGTGTTTTCTCTTCCTTCTATAATTCTATTTTGTGAGTGTTTTACTTCTTTATTAAATTTTATTTAATCGTGTTGTGAGTGTTTGCTTTTGTCTTTTTCGTTATTTACCATTGTCAATAAATACTTGTGTTTCACTTTCATCATTTCATGTGACTGTTTGACATATTTTACTAGTACTCTTACTTGTATCATTTTATTAGACATTATTGATTGATCCACTTATTTGTGTAGTTGATATGAGCTTGTATCAGTATCATTTCATGTGTTGGTAGATCGCTGTTGTTGGCTTAGGTCTAGTATTGATATACCTTAGACCAGACTTGACCTTGTAACTGATCTAGTGGTAATATATTGATCTTGAGACTGATTGATTGATTATACATGATATCTACCTGATAACTATCATGTCCATGCTATCATTAATTGCTGGGAAAATATTGTTATACGATAACAACACTTTCATGTTATACTTGTTACATATTCCTGTTATACCGGTATCCTGTTCATTGATATTATACATTCCTATTATACTGGTATCCTGATTACATGTTGATATTGTTACCGTGACTACCACCGAGTTATCCCAGTGATTTAAGTAACATGCACATTAAATAATCTGATAAACTAATAACATGACATTAAACAACTTACACTGGGATTGGGGAGATTGATGGAGAAGACAGCGTCTGTATTTTGGGTGGACCTAGGATTTAGGTTGCGCAGCCAAAAGAGGGTTCCACTACAGGGTTCCCGTGGGGTGACTGGCACCCCGTCCTGTTCCTGTTATACATGTTATACATGTACCTGTTCCTGTTATACATGTTCCTGACTACCTTGCGGTAGGTCTTGGTTCAGCGCCAGGAGTCTGGGTCGTGGTCCCGGGTATGCACGAGACCCACCTAAAAACACAGACAATGTCTCCAACCGATCAGTTTCAATAACTGAGGACCTTGATTGGCATGTGCGGTAGGCGTAGTATGGGATGCGTCTATTACATGTGGCAATTAGTGTTCGCTGACATAATTAATAATGATAAACTGTTAATGTATTGTGACTAACCGTGATCATTTGACTGTATATCATGTATAAACTATGATAGATATAGGATTGTACATCAAACTAGTGACATATGTTAGGTTATACCTTATGACATCAGTTGTTCGTTTACAGTTTGTTTTACTTGTCTTTTATCTGCATGCTTATTCATGTTATTGTTATTCAGTTGTTTGTTTATCATGTTATTTAGTTATCTTATGTTTGCAGTTTTCTTGTTATTATTCTGTTCACATTATTTATATGCACGAGCAGTCCTCTTTACACACACACTCACTAGGTCGCTTTCTGACGATCCTGGATTTGTACGTCCAGATATTTGACGCTTTGTTTCTATTGTCAAGTGTTCGATAAGACCATACATATTGCGAGGAGTTTGAGTCTCTCCCTCTGATTCTGGTATTCTCATCTCTCTTATCTTCCTGTTATTTCCTGATTCTATCTATATCGCATTCAGTTGCCATTTTCTTTCCTTGATTCATCTGTTATCATTGTGTTAGATATTTATATGTAATATTGCAGTGATATTAATTTATCGTAGTAGATTTTGTAGCTTGTTCAGGTTACTTTTAGGCTTAGCGTATATGTGTGGGGTATTTTCCTCGCGTATATACGTCGCCGACATTTGTCGCAACTACGTTTTCGCGTATTTTGGGAAGCGGGGTGACAACTTCAGAAACTCTTCGAGGGTTTCGCTTTGAGGTAAAGATCCTATCTTTATCTAGTTTATTTGATCTAACTCCGTTTGTTTTTCGCATTGTTTGAAGAATCAATTGAGAAGATAGCTAGAGAGTACATTTACGGTGAAATTCGTGAATCTATATCCGTTGAGGATTGATGTGGTAAAGTTTGATGGCAAGAACAACTTCGGTATGTGGTGATTTGAGGTGATGGATGCATTGACAGCATCAAACCTCGAAGACACTCTACGGTTGGAGAAAAAGCGCGATTTTACTACTGAAGAAGATTGGGATAAGATGACTGGACGGCGTGTGGCTTGATCAGGTCTTGTTTGACACAAGACATCAAGTATCATGTATTGCATGAAATATCTGCGAGGCAGCTGTGGGAGATCCTGGAGAAAAGGTATCTAATAAAAAGCATCGAATCGCGGTTGCAGTTGAAGAGGAGGCTTTATCGTTTCCAGATGAAGAGGGGAATTTCTATAGACGAACACATGAATAGCTACACAAAGCTTTTTACAGATCTGGTTAATGTGGATGTGAAGATCGACGAAGAGGATAAGACGGTAATTATATTGAATTCTCTTCCTGAGAAGAGTATGAGAACTTTACTCTTATATTGATCAATGGAAGACAATCCCTTAACTACAATAAGGTGTTGCTACTCTTGTGAATTATGAAGTAAGGAGGCATGACAGATTGTCTTCTTCAGGAAGCACAACAGCAGAGGCGTTGGGGTAAGACGCAGGAGTTCCAATCAGAATGGCAGAGGTGATCAGGGAATATCAAAGTCCAGATCAGATTTCAGAGATCTGAAGAAGAATCAGTGCACCTCATGCAAGGAGGTAAGGCACTGGAAGATTGATTGTCTGAAGACCAAAGGTAAGAAGAAGGAGTCGAAGACCGAGGCAAATCTCGCACAGGTTGTCAGTACTCATGCCAGTACTTTACAGGCAGATGGATCAGATTCAGACTCGTCGGTATTTTCTTTCTCTTTACTACTCCTACTGTTGGTTACTCAGATAATTCTGAGTGGATCTTAGATATAAGAGCTACTTATTATGTGTGCCCGAACAGGGCCTGATTTTCTAGCTTTGGAAAGTTAGATGGATGTTTCGTTGTTATGGGTGATGATCGTCCGTGTAATGTGGAAGGGATAGGTACAGTCCGTATCAAGATATTGATGGGATAGTCCTAGAATTGAAGGAAGTGAGGTATGTACCTCAACTCAAAAAGAATCTTATCTCTTTTGGTGTTTTGAAAACGTTGGGTCTAGTGGAATCCATACAAGATGGTGTTCTCAAGATGACCAAAGACTCAATGGTGGTTATGAAGGGTGTCCGCCGGAACAATCTCTATTACTTGAAGGGTAGACAATTATAAGTTAAGTGGAGACTTCTATTTCTTCAGATGATGTTCTCACACAGGCCTGGCAGATAAGGCGTGGACACGGAGGAAAAAAGTCTTTGAAGCTCCAACAAAGAAGGGATCATTTGAAGATGCATCTACCTGTAACATGAAATTGGGTGAACACGGCGTTCTGAATAAGAAGAAGGTGAAATTCAACACCCCTACTCACCACTCTGAAAGTCATCTTGATTGTGCTCACGTAAGTATTTGGAGACCTGTTAAGACTGCATCGCTTGGAGGTCATAAGTACTTTGTCTCTTTTATTGATAATTTTCTAGACATTGTTGGATATATCCCATGAGATAAAGGTGTGAAGCCCTAGGTATGCTGGAGAAGTGGAAGGATATATGGAGAAGCAGACTGGTCGGAAGATCAAGGAGATACACATTGGTAATATTGAAAGATATAAGAATCAATTCCTACAATTTGGTTAGGACACTGCTATTGGTACTCACTTCACAGATGAAATATATGGGTTAGCTAAGGAGATCAACTATTCCTTACTGGAGAAGGTTCGGTGTTTGTTGTCTAATGCACAATTAGACAAATCGTTTGAGCTGAGGCGATTGTGTATGCTAGCCATCTCATAAATGGATTATCATTGACTGTGATAGGAGGTAAAACTCCTCTGAAAGTTTGGTCTAAAAAGCTACTCAAGATCATGGTTTGCTATAGGTATTTGGAAGTCTAGCCTACTTAATGTCAAAGATGGCAAAGTGAATCCGCGAGCAAAAAAATTTGTGTTTTTGGATGTCAAAAGAATTTTGAAAGGCTACAGGTTATGGGACCCCGAAAATAAGAAGATCATGTTGAGTCAGTGTAACGGTCCCAGTTAATACTTTCCATTGATTATAATCATCACAGATTATTCAAGCGTGGGACCCATCAAGATACAATACTTCCATTCTACTAACATCAGACTGCTCTATACTTTACATCAATCTCCACTCTGATAGCATGTATGATCTTAACATGATTTAGCATTTCCAAAATATTGATCCGACAACTCATAAGAAAACATAAACTAATACATTACTATTCCAAAATATAATACAGGCTTTGAGTCTAGCACCAAGCATTTCAATATTTACAAGTTCATAGCAAACATCTAAATAGAAGTTATACGTAGTTTTCTACAACCATATACATATCAAAAGAACAAGCAAAAAGGGTGAAATGTCTCCGTTGACACCTATCCCGCATGTGTTGCCATTAAGCGGGTCCCTTACCTTTGTCCAAACCTGAAGGTGATAATGAGAACAGAGTGAGTTCGACAGCTCAGTGAGTAAAATAATATTATGCATGTCCATTAAGTAGGTCTATTTGGACTTTATCATCAGGTTGGCAATTGTATTTTTATACCATATGTGTGAAGTTTTATGTATTAGCTGAAGTTCTGACCCAAACACAGTAACAGGTCATGTTAGTCTACTTGCCCATTCCTATAGTCGACTAATACCACTATTAGTCGACTAACATTGAAGCTATAGTCGACTGGGGTTGATCTAAAAAGTATTTACTCTCTATTGGCTGCCAGTGACTTATGTAGTTGACTACCCTAACCTGTATAGTCGACTACTCTATGTACTAGTCGACTTATACATCATCTATAGTCGACTAGATATGGATCAAAAAGGTATGCTGCTCTCTATTTGTCACTTATAACCAATTCTAGTCGACTACCCTTTCTGGTGTAGTCGACTACTATAAGCTCTAGTCGACTATTCATCATCTATAGTTGACTAGTCATGGTCAAAAGAAGATGTCTACTCTCTGTTTGTTTCCTATAACTGAGGCTAGTCGACTTACAGTTTATATATAGTCGACTAAGATGTGTTTTCCAGCGGCTTGTCTACCCATTTATCCCATCTATAGTCGACTTACCCCCAAGGGCTAGTCGACTAGTCTATTGAAATTTGTCTGGGTTAGTCGACTATTCCAAAGTATAGTTTAATGATTTTTATATGATTTCAACATGATATTTCTATAACCACATTAACAACATGATCAACATAAACTATAATCGCAACATGCATACATGATCAACATAAATATAATCGCAACATGCATACATGATCAACATAAAATATAATCTCCCCTTCGATTACCTCCGGTTCAACCCGGTCCCTTCCTCCGATACGTTTATCACGTATTATTCTCCCCTTCGATCACCTCCGGTTCAACGCGGTCCCTTCCTTCGATACGTTAACCACACATTATTCTCCCTTGATCACCTCCGATTCAACCCTGTCCCTTCCTCCGATAAGTTTACCACGTATAACAACATGCAAATATCATATCCTTTATGTAATAACCACATGCAAGGATTCATAATAATAACATAAAGGATTCACATGATTCCTACTTTACATGATTGCAATTTTAAGAAAGACATTAACATGTATAAGTAACCACTTATTAAACTAACAATATGCAAGCCTTTTCAAGATAACCAACATGTTATATCATTCCAATATATGTGTAGCCAAACATATGCATAAAGTCAAGTATGATGTTCCTTCATAAAACTATTTCTTTTTAAGAGGCATGTGTTAGACTACTATGTGTAATCACCTAGAGGGGGGTGAATAGGTGACTAGCTAATCTACTGGACAATTAATGCGGAATTAAAACTATTTATGCAAACTAAAACTTCTTAAACTAAACACCAAGTATAACACAAGAGTGTAGCCGGATTCCCCGTGAAGGGCTCTAGACTAACTCCTCAAGATTCCTCTAAATAAGAGTTGAGGTGCCGCGTTGGCTCTCTGGTTGAATACAAGTGTTAGCAAACAATCCCCAAGTATATAACAATAAGCACACAATATATCAAGCATATAAAGATAAAGACAATATTAGCATGCAAGATATAAAGACAAGTAAGAGATAGAGAGAGAGCAATCGCAAACAAGGGAGATTTATTTCGAGGTTCGAGCACACTTGCTCTACGTCCCGCCTTTAACACTTGAAGGATTTTCACCATAAACTGATCCCACGGATCACTCGGTGCCGCAACACCTACAAGGCGAGTTCACACTTGAACTCCTTGGACTCTCTAGTCCCTTCACTTGTCCCACAAGAACTACACACCGCAAGCCCACTAGCTCGCAGAGGTCGCACCTCAAACACCAAGTTCCCACTAGAACCCGAAACAATGCGAACACACACGTCCCCCTCCTCAAAGCAAAGATGAAGTCTTTGGTGATCACAACACTTTGATCACCTAAAAATAATCTCACAATAACACTCATATAGGATGAATATATCAATGGATAGCTCAAGTGTTTGTGAGAAAAACAAGGATGGAAGTTGTGGTGGAAAACACAAGAAAATCACTTTGAAAACTCTTGTGAAACTCTCCTTTTGAATGGAAGTATTTGCTCTAATACAAGTGGAGAAAACCTCTTAAAAGGGTAGAAAAAACTAGTGCAAAAACCCACTTGAAAACTTGTAGAAAATAGTCCATATAAGCCCCCCTTTTATAGGCTAGAAAAACTAGCCGTTGGGCAAATTTACAGCCCAGACGGCTGTCGGTCTACCAGCCCGGTCGACCGCCAACGGTCAGAAATCTGACCGTTGGAGACTCGGTCGACCGCCCCGTCGACCGTGGCCTGGAACAGAGAGCAGAACTCTCTGCCGGTCGACCGACCCAGTCGACCGTGGCTTTCCAGAGAGCAGAGGCTCTCTAGCGGTGGACCGTCCTGGTCGACCGGCCCTTCAGCCAGAACTGGCGTGCACGTCTGTGCACGTCGGTCGACCGACTCGGTCGACCGACACCTAGCTCGGTCGACCGGCAGAAGCCAGACAGAACTAATTTAGGGATTAAATGGTTGTCTTTTAGGTTAAATAAAATCTCATAAATTTATGAAAAGTCTACAAAAATAGGTTCAATATTATACTTTGATAAACAAACATGTTTGAGTAAAATCAAGACATGTTACAAACATTTGAACTATTTTTGTAACTTAGAAATTTTGGCTAAAAACAAAAACAGTATTTTTTCAAAATAGATTTTTCCAAACTTCTCCAAATATAAAAACAAGATATTTAAACTCTTTAGAGCTTAGAGTGTATGGATATGATCCACTACATATACATGATGAAATATCTATGTTTTGACAATAAGCACTAAAAATAGTTTTGTTTAAAGACATGTATATATTAAACTCTAAAAACCAAACCGGTATTTTTTCAAAAGAAAACTCTTTTGTATTTTTCCAAAATAAAAACTCTTTTATGGAAACACATCTAAATCTTGTGTGTGAGTGTATATGGTATACTTGAGCAATCCACCAACTATTCTATCCTTTACATTTTATCTAAAAATAAAATCTTAATAAAAGCAAACCTAGACTCAAGTCTTCTTCTTGAAGTCTTCACCTGAAGTCTTCTCACCTTCTTCTTGACTTGGTCAAACTTGATCCAAAGAGCTAGACTTCTCTTGAGTACATGACGTGGTCTTGATGCATAGGCTCTTGAAACAAACCGTGCTAGCTCCAAAACTTGACTTTAAATCCTTTGTTGAAGCTAAACACCAACTAAGATCTTGATCATAAATCTGAGACTAAATAAATACAAGATCATTAGTACTATAACTACATGAGTTGATCATTATCAAAACTAGAGTGATGGGCCTTTGGGCTAACAATCTCCCCGTTTTGATGATGACAAAACTCATGGAGTTATATATGCATGGATTAAAGTAAAGCTTCAAAGAAGCTCCCCCTTAACTCATGCATCACAATAAACAATAAAATATGGCAATGAAGCACATAAAACTAAACAAAACATGTATGCAAACATAAGGAGATAAACATGCTAAACTCATCAAATTCTTTTCTCCTCCTTTTAGCAAACACAAAATAATATGCATAAACAATAAATCTTTCTCCCCCTTTATGTATAAAGCAAGGAAAAACATGCATATATACTAAAATACTTCTCCCCCTTTTTGTCAATCATCAACAAAGGGGTTAAAGTAAACACAAAATAATGTTCTCCCCCTCTTTGTTCGAAACAAAAATCAATAAAGGGGTGAAATCAAATCAATCAATAAAAGATATATGCGATACATTCATGAAGAGGAAGACGCTAAGTTAACTTCCCTACATATATGTATTACATGAAGAAGGGATGGCAAGCCCTAACTTACATAACGCATAATATGCAATGCATAAGAGGAGATGTGAAGCTCCCCCTACACACATGTACCGCATATAGAAGAGTTGTCAAGCTCCTCAATATAAGATACACTCAACATGAATCTATATGTAGAAGAGATGTTAAGCTCCCCTTGCATATAAGCAATATAAATCAAAACATTTTGAATCAAATTTTTAATAATTACTCAAAGCAAATTTTGAAATTTATTCAAGGTAATAAAACATATTTTGAGATACCTATTGGAACTAAAACATATCAAAACATTTTTAAGAATCCAATTGTAACTAAACAATACAAATTTTGAATTCTAATTGTAATTGAAACAGTTTACCAATTGAAATAACAATGAAATTTTGATACCAATGAAAGAAAATATTTTATATTTTGATACCAATTTAAATTTTCATGGATACCAATTAAAATAAATAAATCATAGATACCAGTTGAAATATATTGTACATTTTGATATCAACAAAAATACCAATTTTAAAAAAATATCAATTGAAAATAAAGCATAAGCTTACATAAGAAGTACCAATGAGAAATCAATTGAAAATCAAGATTTGAATTTAGCTTAGCTTAAACATTCTTTGTGCTTTAAATATGTAAATATCTTGTAACTAAAACACAAGGAAATCATATATATAGTATGAGAATGATAATACCAATAGAAATTGATATTACTTGAAAATGTGAAGCATACATATATAGAAATAAAATATGAGTATATACAAAAAATATCAATTGAGATACCAATTGAAAATATGATGTAAATCTAGTATATAACTCATAATAAACCACCTATACATGCACATGATAAGAGATTTTCAATAAAGCATACAAGGCATGCTCTCCCATCCGTCCTCCCTTGAAGGGGTAGGTAGGGGTTTCAAAAATAGGTGTTTGAAAATATTTTTATAGTGAAAACACTACCAAATGAGAATAAATAACTAGTTAAAATAATTTTTTGAAAAAAACGAGTTAAAGATCCTTCAAAACATGAAACCAAGTCATAAGTATATCATGAAACATACTAAATACATAGGAGTTGTCACTCAAGATCTATAAAGCTCATAAAGACTCATGAAAACATAATCATGAGAAAACAAGTTAAGTATGAGTGCACAAACAACATGTGAATAGCATATTCATGAAATTAGTCAATGAAGCTCAAAATAAATATGAATATCATTTTGTCAAACAAGTATGAAAATCATAAAAATTCATTTTCATATAAAGATGAAAATCCTAAAAATTCATTTTTCATCTTTAAAAACAAACTTCTAGGTATATGTATGTTTTTATCCAAAACTAATAATATGCATACATATCCCAAACATAAAAAGAGTCTATGATATAATTTGCATGAAGGCAAGAGACTCAAGAGACATACATGTATATTTATTAGATTTGAATAAAAATTACATTTACATGAAGTAAAAACATGAAAATAGGCAAAACACGTGTAAATGAGGAAATCATCAAAACTAAGCTATACATGCGCATAGAGTGAGTACAATGAACAATGAAGTGCAAACATATATGAATCAAATGTTGCTCACTATTTGTACATGTATATATCCAAGTTTTGATAAAAACTACATCTAAACTAGTATTTACCACATGAAGCACAATCATAGAAACAAACATGCTAAAATCATATATGTAAAAAGCATGTAAATAAAATAAGAGTTTTAGAGATAGTTACCAACACATGAACTATACTCCAAATCTCCAAAACATGGTGGTTGTCCACCAAACCTCCTTGATAGCGGTGCATCAAATGTATGTCCATCTAGTCCATGTGCAACCACCACCAAGGCACCATTCCTCTCACGTTTGTGAGAGCCCGCACCTACATCAAAAGCACAGGGTGGGGATTTTGATACCCATTTTCTTTTGGGTCCATGAGGGTTAGTATTGTAAGGAACCCAAACATTCTTTTTATTAGCAAAATTTGAAGAATTTATTCTATCATAATAAAATCTTGCTAAATGGCCTTGCGGTCACAATGTGTACACTTGTACACTCTAGGATGCATATGTGTATGAGTGTGATCATGACGTGCAAAGTGTGCATATGCATGATGTGGGTGATGTGCATGAACATGTGAAGCGTGTTTCTTTGAAAACAAAGACTCCAATTTAGAATGGTTAAAAGCACATTTGCTCAAAGTTGAGCTCAAACAATCTATTTTATTTTTCAAAAATTTAATCTCATTTTGATTAATAGTGGCATGTAAAGCATAGTGAGAATGAGAATCATTTTTCTTTTTCTTTTAGAAACATTAACTTTTTCTTTTTCAACCATTTTCTTTTCAAAGAGGTGTTGTCATGCAAAGCAATTTCCTTTGTTTTTCCACCAAAACAATTGTATTTTTCAAAGAAGTGTTTCCTTCACAAAGATCATTCAATTTAGAAAGCAAAGAAACATTTTCATTTTTCAAACTTTCATTTTCTTTTTCAATGCATGCAATTTTATTTTTAAAAGACTCTTTTTCTTTTAAAACATTTTCAAATCTAGTTTGAAAAGAATCTTTTCTTTTAACATGCAATCAATTTTATTTTTCATTTTCTTATTATCCTTTTAAGCAATTCATATTTTTCTAGGAGTTGTTGACAAAATGATTCAAGTTCATTATAGGACATATCAACATCCTCTTCTACTTCGGATTCGGTATTTACCTCAAGGGGTTATCCCCTTGGACCATGTAGCACCCATTCGAAGGTCACTTCTAACATCCGAGTCGCTCCCCGCATAATATTGTTCATTTTCGTCAAGGGAGATGATGGTGTTCCAAACTACAAAAGCCGAGTCAATGTTAGAAACCCTACATAAATAATCATTATTAGGGTACTCTTCAAAGCATGAATGGCTTTTGAGTTAGCCTCAATATACTTGCTATTGTTAACATATGAATCTTTAATAGTAGCAGGATAAACATGAATGCCTAGGCCTTTGAGGTACATAGACATCTTAACCTTTCAAGTTTGGATGTTAAGAATGTCAAAAGTGGGAGGTGACATGAAATCCATGGTGTGTGAAAACAAATATTGTGATTAGCTATAAAATGAGGATCTTTAGCTCTAGGTTATTAGACCCAAATCAAGAGCACGTAGCTCTGATACCAATTGTAACACCTAGAGGGGAGGGTGACTAGGTGACTAGCTAATCTAATGGACAATTAATGCGGAATTAAAACTATTTATGCAAACTAAAACTTCTTAAACTAAACACCAAGTATAATACAAGAGTGTAGCCGGATTCCCCGTGAAGGGCTCTGGACTAACTCCTCAAGATTCCTCTAAATAAGAGTTGAGGTGCCGCGTTGGCTCTCTTGGTTGAATACAAGTGTTAGCAAACAATCCCCAAGCATATAACAATAAGCACACAATATATCAAGCATATAAAGATAAAAACAATATTAGCATGCAAGATATAAAGACAAGTAAGAGATAGAGAGAGCAATCGCAAACACGGAAGATTGTTTCGAGATTCGAGCACACTTGCTCTACGTCCCCGCCTTCAACACTTGAAGGATTTCCACTATAAACCGATCCCATCAGATCACTCAGTGCCGCAACACCTACAAGGCGAGTTCACACTTGAACTCCTTAGACTCTCTAGTCCCTTCACTTGTTCCCGCAAGAACTACACACCGCAAGCCAACTAGCTCGCCGAGGCCGCACCTCAAACACTGAGTTCCCACTAGAACCCGAAACAATGCGAACACACACGTCCGCCTCCTCAAAGCAAAGGTGAAGTCTTTGGTGATCACAACACTTTGATCACCTAAAAACAGTCTCACAATAACAATACTATAGGATGAATATATCAATGGATAGCTCAAGTGTTTGTGAGAAAATAAGGATGGAAGTTGTGGTGGAAAACACAGAAAATCACTTTTGAAAACTCTTGATAAACTCTCCTTTTGAATGGAAGTATTTGCTCTAATACAAGTGGAGAAAACCTCTTAAAAGGGTAGAAAAAACTAGTGCAAAAACCCACTTGAAAAACTTGTAGAAAATAGTCCATATAAGCCCCCCTTTTATAGGCTAGAAAAACTAGCCGTTGGGGCAAATTTACAGCCCAGACGGCTGTCGGTCGACCGCAAACGGTCAGAAATTTGACCGTTGGAGCCTCGGTCGACCGGCCCGGTCGACCG